>LNAC01000551.1:379069-570486 GCA_002007465.1 Ailurus styani
TTTGTTTGTTTGTTTATTTATTTATTTTTCAGTGATCAAAGATTCATTGTTTATTCTCCACACCCAGTGCTCCACCCAGTAGGTGCCCTCCTTAATACCCACCACCAGGCTCACCCATCCCCCCTCCCCTCCATAACCCTCAGTTTGTTTCTCAGAGTCCACAGTTTCTCATGGCTCATCTCCCCCTGATTTCCCCCAATTCACCTTTCCTTCCTTTCCCCTAGAGTCCTCCATTTTATTCCTTATGTTCCACAAGTAAGTGAAACCATGTGATAATTGACTTTCTCTGCTTGTAGTAAGTAGTGCAATTGCAGGGTCCTAGGGTAGCTCTATTTTTAATTTTTTGAGGAATCTCCACACTGTTTTCCAAAGTGGCTGCACCAACTTGCATTCCCACCAACAGTGTAAGAGGTTCCCCTTTCTCCACATCCTTTCCAACACTTGTTTCCTGTCCTGTTGATTTTGGCCATTCTATCTGGTGTAAGGTGATATCTCAATGTGGTTCAGTAACATTCTTAACCTAACACAATTGTTGCAAGCATTTGTATCTCTAGTTTTTATTACAATAACAACTACATATTACTTGCTAATTATTGTATCTAAATTATCACAGTAGCTTTGAATTTCTCTGTGTCTGAATGACCTCAAACACTGACAGCAAGAGAGAAAATTGGGGGTTCTTTAAAGCACAAGGAGTGATGGATGAGTTCATGTTGTAAATGGAAAAACCTGTACATATATATTAACAGTTTCAAAAGCAGCCTATAATAGCGAGGCAATGGAATTGACCTTCAGCTTCCTCCTAACAAAACCAATGTCCTTTTTCAGGTCCCAAGTATATTCGATGGGTCAAGGGATCAAGGCTATTATTAGAAAAGAGAAAATTATTTTTGGACTGATAGAAAGTTATATTCTTTATAGAAACAGATTATCTAAAAGAATAATCAGGAAATGGTAGCAAAAAGTTTCTTAATAAATAATGTAATTAGTAGTGAGGGTGGGCAAGAGAAGCTAATTTTACAGGCTACTAAAATACAGAAAGGTAAAAACTATAGTATTAGCAACACAATTGGATATAGAGTTACAAACTGATAGCTAAGCTCTAAAACAGATTTTATTTTTTTTTGAAGGGAGTTAAAAAATACATGTCTAGAAAGAAGACTAACTTGTGACTGACACAGTTGACCAGCTATTTGGAAGAAAAAGCTATTATATCCTCTTCTTATGCAATGTACAAATATAAATTCTAACTTTATTTAGCTTATTACTACTATGTAATAATAACAGAGGCAATAATCATTACCATTCATGAAACAGCCCTCAAACGTCTGAGAGTGTTACATGGTTGATTGTTAACAGCCATCAATTCATGTCTCTCATCTAGGTGGTGGTAAACTATCAAAAGCCCTGGGTTTTGTTCCTTTCTTCTTTCATGCAGACCAGTGTAAGTAAGGCTGGCCAAGTTCTTCTATTCTGGAGGTTATTTCTTTCAGGGGTGGTGCGAAGTATATATTCCAAGGTGAGTCTTGCAGAGAGAACAGGAGTGTCATTTGCCTTCCACCCCAAGTCATATCCATCAACAGAGCTTTGTCAGTAGTAAAGGTTTTATTTTTATTTCATCCGCCTGACTGCTACAGTTTTCTCCAACTGCTACTAAACTTGGGCTGGGTAAAGCACTATTATCTTACACCTCTCAAAGACCAATAACTGTTTGCTGAAACAAATTATGTTTGAGTTACTTATATTATTTTATTCATTCTTTTCTATTTACTTTAGTGACAATTGTTAATAACCCCATTTTATAGAAGAAAATGTTGAAGTTGAAGGGCTTTAAATAACTCTAAAGATCACATAAGTAGTGTAAAAAATAAAATAGAAACAAAATTAGGTGAACATAGAAACCATTATTATCAAATCTCTGAAGGGAGAAAGTTGTCTGAGTTTAAAAGCAGTAGAAATATGTACACTTTTACCATTCTTACTCAACTTGGTCCTGGATGTTCTAGCGACTACAATTAGGTCAGAAAAAGAAATAAAAGGCATACAACGTGGAAAGGGAAAAAATAAAGCTTTGCCTATTTACAGATGACATTATTGCATTGGTGTCTACAAACACAATCTCAGGGAATCCGCCAAAAACAAACAAACAACCAAACAAAAGCCTAGAACTAATAAGTGAATTCAGCAAGGTCACAGGTTACAAGAACAACACAAAAAAATCAATCATGTATCTGTACACAATTACACATGCTGAGGCCAAAATTAGGAATGTAATGCCATTCAAAATTACTCCAAAAAAATGAAATGCTTAGGTGTACTCTTAAAAGGACATGTTTCAGGGGACACCTGGGTGGCTCAGTCAGTTAAGTGTCTACCTTCAGCTCAGGTCATGATTTCAGGGGTCCTGGGATTGAGTCCTGTATTAGGCTCTTTGCTCATCAGGGAGTCTGTTTGTCCCTCTCCTTTTTTTTTTTTTTTAATTTATTTGTCAGAGAGAGAGAAGAGCACAAGCAGGGGGAGCGGCAGAGAGAGGAAGAGAGAGAAGCAGACTCCTTGCTGAGCAGGGAGCCCAATGTGGGGCTTGATCCCAGGACCCTGGGATCATGACCTGAACTGGAGGCAGACATCTAACCGACTGAGCCACCCAGGCATCCCTGTTTGTCCCTCTCCTAATGTGCTCTCTCTCTCTCACTCTTCTCTCTCTCAAGTAACTAAATGATATCTTTAAAAAATATATATAAGAAAAGGACATTTTAGGATCCATATGATGAAAGTTACAAATGACTTATGAAAAAATTAAAGCAGGGGCGCCTAGGTGGCTCAGTGGGTTAAAGCCTCTGCCTTTGGCTCAAGTCATGATCTCAGGGTCCTGGGATCGAGTCCCGCATCAGGCTCCCTGCTCAGCTTGGAGCCTGCTTCCTCTTCTCTCTCTGCCTGCCTCTCTGCCTACTTGTGATTTCTCTCTCTATGTGTCAAATAAATACATAAAATCTTTTTTAAAAAAAAAGAAAGAAAAAAATTAAAGCAAACCTAGGTAAGATTGACCTTTTCTATTCATGAACTGGCCGATTCAACATAGTAAAGGTATAAATTCCTCTAAACTGATTTATATGTTCAATGCAATTACTATTAAAATCCCAGCGAGTCTTTTTTCTTGTAAACATACACAAGTTTATTCTAAAATTTATATTAATAGGCACAGACCTTAGAAGAGCTAAGACAACATTGAAAAAGAAGAATAAAGTGGGACAAGGCTTGCTATTAATATGTGGCTATAGTAATCAAAGTAATGTGGTATTAGCAGAGAAATAGACACTTAAAACAGTGGAACAGAGTAGGAAACCTAGAAATAGACCCATACAAAAGTGCTCAATTTTTTTGACAGAGGTAATAATTTTTGACAGAGGTACAAAATAATCCAGTGGAAGAAGGATAACTTTTCAATAAATGCTGGTAGAGCAATTGAAAATTCATAAAAAAAAAATTTGAACTTCAACCCAAACCTCACATCTTATACAAAAATTAACTCAAATTGACTTGTTGACTTAAATGTAAGCATAAAACCATAAAAAGTTCATAATATGTATTATGTTTTACAATGTTTATTAAAAATTTTTTATAAAAAGCAATGAGAATCCATTTTGGGATCTAAGGCTAGGCAAAGAGTTTTAGGACTGATACCAGAGCACAATGCATAAGAGGAAAAATTGATAAACTGAAATTCATTGAAATTAAAAATTTCTTCTTTGGAAAACACCAAGTGAAGAAGATGTAAAAATCTGTAAGCTACAGACTAGGAGAAAATATTTGCAAACCATGTATCTGATAAAGGATTAGTATTTAGAAATATAAAACACTCTAAAAGTTCAACATTAAAAACTCAATTAGAAAATTGACAAAAGACATGAAGAGAAATTTCATTAAAGAGAATATACAGATGGCAAATGAAAAGATGTTCAATATAATTAGCCACTGGAGAAAAGCAAATTAAAAATACAATGAGATATCATTACCCGTCTATCACTATTCCTGAAATAAAAAAAAAAATAGTGATAACACCAAATGCAGAAGACAATGCAGAGAACATGAATCAGTCCTGCATTGCTGGTAGGAATGTAAAATAAATGGCACAGTCACTCTGGAAAACAGATTGGCAGTTTCAACTAGAAATAAATATGCATGCCCCTTAGGATGGCTACTATTAAAGAAGAAAAAAGCAGAATACAAGTGCTGGTGAGGATATGGAGAACTTGGAACCCTTATAGGAATGTAAAATTATGGCCAACAATATGGTTGTTCCTAAAAAAATTAAACACTGAATTATCATATGATCCAGAAATTTCATTTCTGGGTATATACCCGAAAGAATTGAAATCAAGAACTTATAAAGATATTTGTACACCCACATTCAGAACAACAGTAATCACAAGAGCCAAAATGTGGAGGCAAAGCAAGCACCCACCTATGGGTGAATGGATAAACAAGACAATATATACATATAATGATGTGCTATTCAGCCTTAAAAGAAATGGAATTCTGACACATGTTACAACGTGGATAAACTTTGAAAACATGCTAAATTAAATATGCTAGATACAAAAGAACAAATATTTTATGATTCCACTTCTAGGAGGTGTTTAGAATGGTCAATTTATAGACAGAGTGTAGAATAGTGGTTATACAGTGGGCTGGAGAGGAGGGGTCATGGGGAGTTATTGGTTAATGGGTAATAAGTTTTAGTTTTGGATAAAGAAAATGCTCTGGAGATTGTTAATGGGGACACAACAATGTGAACATACTTAATGCCACTGAGTTTGTACACTTAAAAATGGTTTAAAATGCAAATTTCATGTTATGTATCTTTTATTACACACATACATACAAACTAAATTAAATGTGCAACTACCATATGACCCAATAACTACACTCTTGGATATTCATCTTAAAGACATAAGAACTTGTATTTAAACAAAAACAAAAAGACATAAGAACTTGTATTTAAACAAAATTATACACATGTTCATAGCCACTTTATTTGTAAAAGTCAAAACCTGTAATCAGTCCAGATACTCCTAAATGGGTGAACTGGCTAAACTGGCACATACTCACCATGGATTACCACTCAGCAATAAAAAGGAATTGGCCAATGAAACAGAACCACTTGGAAGGATCTTTAGGGAAATATGTTGAGCAAAAGAAAGCCACTTCCAAAAGGTTACATGCTCTATGTTTCAATTTGTATAGCATTTTTATTTTTTTAATTTTTTTTAAAGATTTTATTTATTTATTTGACACAGAGAGAGAGATTACAAGTAGGCNACAAAAAGACATAAGAACTTGTATTTAAACAAAATTATACACATGTTCATAGCCACTTTATTTGTAAAAGTCAAAACCTGTAATCAGTCCAGATACTCCTAAATGGGTGAACTGGCTAAACTGGCACATACTCACCATGGATTACCACTCAGCAATAAAAAGGAATTGGCCAATGAAACAGAACCACTTGGAAGGATCTTTAGGGAAATATGTTGAGCAAAAGAAAGCCACTTCCAAAAGGTTACATGCTCTATGTTTCAATTTGTATAGCATTTTTATTTTTTTAATTTTTTTTAAAGATTTTATTTATTTATTTGACACAGAGAGAGAGATTACAAGTAGGCAGAGAGGCAGACAGAGAGAGAGAGGAGAGAGGAGGAAGCAGGCCCCCTGCTGAGCAGAGAGCCCGATGTGGGCCTCGATCCCAGGACCCTGAGATCATGACCTGAGCCGAAGGCAGAGGCTTTAACCCACCGAGCCACCCAGGCGCCCTGTATAGCATTTTTAAAAAAAGATTTTGTTTATTTGAGAGAGAGAGAGCAAAAGTGGAGGGGAGGGGCGGAGGGAGACAGAGAAGCAGACTCTCCCCTAGCAGGGAACCCCATGCAGGGCTCTATCTCAGGACCCTGGGATCATGACCTGAGCTGAAGGCAGACACTTAACCAACCGAGTCCCTCAGGTGCCCCCATTTATACAGTATTTTTGAGAAAATTTTAGAAATGAAAAACAGATTCGTGGTTTTCAGCGGTTAGTGATAGGGAAAGAGGGGAGGCAGAAGGCATGTGGACGTGGTTAAAAAAGGGAAACACAAGGGGTTTTTGAGGTGATGGAACTGCTTTGTATTTTGACTGGACACAGGTGCCTATACATGTGAGAAAATTAGTAAAAGTAAATACACACCCTTCATACACACAAATGAGTACAAATAAAACTGGAAAGTTTGAAAAAAACCAATGCATTGTATCAATAACATGGTTGCAATATTATACATTTTTTTGGAAACAAATTTTTTTGTTTTATTTTGCTCATTTGTTACCATTGAGGAGAAACCTCAGTAAAAGTTTCATGGGATCTCTGTGTATTATTTCTTACATCTGCATGTGAATCTACAGATATATCAATAAGATTTAAATAAAAAAGAAAGCACAAAGTGGCATTGCACACAAAAACGATCCAATGAAGAAGAGTATGTAAACATTTAAAAATATGTGCACAAAAAATAAGAACATGGCCAAAATTATAAAGTGAAAAAAATAATTTCAATAACAAATATTATAGCAAAAGGTTAATATCTATAGTATATAATGAACCTATACCCAGGAAACCTCCGATAGGCAAATGAAGAAAGGATATGAATAAAAAATTCACAGTAGTAGTGGTGATCTAACTGTGTTGTCTATGGACCCCTGGAAGTCCCCAAGGCCCCCTATGTTGACATTGTACAAAAGTCATGGTGGGTAAGTTGTTGGTGCCTAAGCATGCAACAGGACAATGATGACCAAAGTCATCATCATTGCATTTTCTGCTGCTATGTACAGAACAAAACAAAATGAACCAAAACAAAAAGGCCCATTTTACTGAAGAATGTCCCCGATAAAGTAGCAAAAGTTATGTTATGGATTTTGTTAAATCTTAATCCTCCAGGAAAGGTTTTATTAATTTTCTGTGTGACAAAATGGGAAGTATGAGGAAAGCATTTCTGGTGAGTACCAAAGTAAAATAGCATCTCGAGAAAGCACTTTGTCATTGTTTAAATTGCAAGCTGAATTAGCCATTTTTTTCATGGAACATTTTTATTTGAAAGAAATGACAAGTGAATTATGGCTAGTCAGACTTAGGTATTTGGCACACATTTTTTCAAAATTGAAGGAAGTGAGCCTGTCACTTGCCAATGATAAAATCTGAGCTTTCAAGTGAAATTTAGAATATTGGAAAATATGTAACTTCCATTGTGAAATTGATATTTTCCAGTTCTTCAAGACTTTTCTGATGTTATTGGTGATTAACAAGTTTGAGTCTTGACATTTTATAATGAAACATAACATTTGGAAGATTTGCATTACTCAGTGAACTAGTATTTTTTAAATGGCTAAGACAGGATATTTTGAAATCATGCATGGGTAAAAAAGGTCTATTCAAAAACTAGAAACACCAATTGATTTTAATGAAAAGAATACAAAAGTTTCATTGATACAGTTTCAGATTATTTTTTGAAAGTAATCCTTAAGCAACAACCACTTGTTGAGTTCTGGTGTATCATTGAGAAAGAACAACTACATTTTTTTTGGTCAGAAAAGGCTATTAAAATAGACTTTCTTTTTTTTTAAAAAAAGATTTTATTTATTTATTTGACACAGAGACAGAGAGAGCGAGAGAACATGCAGGGGGAGGGCAGAGAGAGAAAGAGAGGGAGAAACAGGCCCCCCACTGAGCAGGGAGCCAGATGCGGGAACTGGGATCATGACCTGAGCCAAAGGCAGATGCTTAACTGACTGAGCCACCCAGGCGCCCCTACAATATCCTTTCTTTACCAACTACATTTGACCCCTGAACAAGATGAGGGTTAGGGACTCTGACCCCTAGTGAAGTCTTCAATCCACGTATAACTTTTGACTCCCCCCCAAATGTAACTACTAATAGCTTACTACTGACCAAAAGCTTTACTGGTAACATAGTCAATTAACATATATTTTTTATGTTATATTCATTGTATACTGTGTTTTTACAATAAAGGAAGCCAGGGAAAAGAAAATAATATTAAGAGTATCACAAAGAAAAGAAAATACATTTAGAGTACTGTACTGTGAAAAAATCTGTGTATAAGTAGACCCACACAGTTCAAGCCTGTAATGTTCAAAGGTCAACTGTAGTTGGTAAAGAAGGGATACATATCCGTGATAGACTGGATTTTCTACATATAATTCAACCCAAGCAACATATCGAGACTGCTAACATACCAAAGCAAGCATAAGATTATATTCAGTTGTCTTCTAATCAGTCTGATATTAAAAATATTTGTAAAAAATATAAAATAATGCCACTCTTCTCAAAAATTTTTTGCTTTGGAAATTATTATTTTTCATTCAAATGTTATGTGTGATAGTAGATTTATTTCTTCAGTGAATTAATAAGCACATGTTTTAAAACTTCTCAGTTTTAATTTCCAATGTGGTAAAATGTCAAAGGATATGACCCACATAAATAAAAACTCTAAGACCCTTAATATTTTTAAGAGGTCAATGCGTCCTAGAACTAAAAAGCTGAGCATTGCTGTATTACAGGAAATGTAACTGTTTAGAATAAACGGAAAAGTGTTTGATCTCAGTTGCAATAAAAGAAATGCAAGCTAAGACAACAATAATTTTTCTTTTAGAAAGAGCAAAAGTTTAAGTGCTAATGCTCAAGGTAGATAAATTATGCAAGGTAAAATGGATGTATTCAGAGATTATTGCCCAGAATGTTCAACATTTTTCAGAGGGTGGAGATAAATTAAAAGCATCAAAAACTTCAAAATGTTTAACCTGGTGTTTAACTTTTAAAGATTAAGGAAGGAAATCTATTATAAGGGGAAAAGAATGCTCATTGACATTGACTTGTACATTAATAAGAGTAGTGAAAATTTTAAAACAATCTAAATATTGGGAAAAAAGACAGTGGCTTAGGAAACAAGAATATTGCCACTAAGTAAAGTTTTATGCAGCTCTTTGAATCATATATCAAACAATTTGAGCCAACATAGAAATGCCTGTGCTACAACTTAAATTTTAAAAATAAGGTATATAAGTTTGAATACAGTAGGATTAAAAATACACATGTAGCTATGAGTTTAAAAGAAGACCAGATAGACATACACTGTGATATTTGTTTTTCTATTTCTATCTTCCTGTATTTCCCCCTATCTTTTATAATAGCTGTATTTTTGTTTATAATTGATTTAAAGATAAACTTTGTTTAAAACCATACGGTGTTTTCCTGCAGCTCCCTGTCAGTCCTTCTTTCCTTATCTCTCCTTCGGGACTCAGCAATCTGCCTTTGGAGAGAGTTCGGTGTGGGCAAAGTCAATAAGAAATGTCCTTTGGGGCGCCTGGGTGGCTCAGTGGGTTAAAGCCTCTGCTTTCGGCTCAGGTCATGATCTCAGGGTCCTGGGATCGAGGCCCGCATCGGGCTCTCTGCTCGGCAGGGAGCCTGCTTCCTCCTCTCCTTGTCTCTCTGCCTGCCTCTGCCTCTCTGCCTACTTGTAATCTCTCTCTCTCTGTGTCAAATAAATAAATAAAATCTTAAAAAAAAAAAAAAGAAGAAATGTCCTTTGATTTACATGTAGGGCATCTATACATTCCAGTTTGCCCCCAAAGTCCCAGCTTTATATATATTTAACACAATTATTAGTGGTATCTCCTTTCACTTTTTGAAAGTTTTCTGATTTTGACGATAAATTATGGTCTTCAATAGGTATCATGCGGATCCAAATCTAATCTCTTATCATTTTCTTGCTCTGAATCCTCAAAGGTAACTGATCTTAGGTTCTTTTTCAACCGCTCATAGCTCCCAGCACTGAAGAAGGTATTTCCTTATGTTTCTCTTGGATTCTGTTCTTTCAAACTCAAAGAGTCTCAGGGCGATTATCTTTCTTTAGCTTCTCAGTCTCTGTACACCTCAGGCGGACAGAGAGTCTCTGGGCTGTTTTTCGGAACTGTTGGCAGAAGCCTCTAACTAAAGCTCCATGTAGTCAGGGAACATCTTGAGTTGAGGATAATTTGAATCCAGTCCAGGAACAGCCCATGTGTGTGTGTGTGTGTATTTCTTGAACTGTGTGTTCAGTAATTTGATCTCCTAACTTCTCACTAAGCTGGCAGCTAAGGCCATTTTTATAAACTTGTTCTTGTTTGTTGGAAGAAAAGTGGGGAGATAGTCCTAAGCGTTAGATGCAAAAGGTTATTAGTCAGGGTTCTCCACAGAAATAGAACAAATAGGAGAGTATATATATAGATAAGGTACACACACTCGCACGCATATACATATATATATAAACATATACTTTCACACTGGTTTCTCCTCATCAGAGGCAGATATGATAAAAAGACTTTATATTCATTGTTTTTACGCAAACTACAAGATCTGTGAGGCACAGAGCCGTTGCATATCTGCCTCAGGACAGATCTGTAGTATCTTAAAATTTTCTATGAAGAGTACTTCTTTTTATAGAAATCATACTCTTTTATTTTTAATTTGCTTTAATTAAAAAAAAACCCTTCTCTTCAATGTTTGAAGTGAGAAAAGAAGCAATATGGGTTAGGACATTCTCTCCCCATGTCAGCTCTTTGAAAGGCTATCTGTTGAGTCCTGTAGGGAAAAAAAAAAAAAAAAAGCCACCTTTCTGATCTGCTCCAATCCTGAAGGAGAATCATTAGCTCAGGGGACAAGATCTACTGGGACAATTTTACTTATAGGAAGAGGAATGGAGCAAGTACTGGAATTACCTAAATATTATTTAGAATGATATTTTATAGGAAATAAAAGAACTGTAAAACACTTTAGGTTTGTCTTTGTCTCTTGGTTTCTGAAATGAATTAAAATATGCTTTGGTCTAAAATATGCTTTGGGAGGCATCCAAAATTTCAGTAGATGTGCTAAATATTGTTGAATGATGATGAAATAAATGTTGCTTCATATTGCTGGCAAAATAATCTTCAAGTAAGGTAATAAGTAGTAATCTCAGTAATGGACTTGATGTCTATCTATCTATACACACACACACACACATACATATATGATATCATATACATATATATAAGGAGCAAACTGAGACATACTTCCTTCTGACCTAAAAATATTAATAGTAAGAAATTTTATATTGTATTGAAACATATAAAGCTACATAGGAGCATAAAATTTAAGACAAAGAAATAATTGTTAGCAAATTCATTAGATTCATATCTTCATATTACATATTAAAAATTATTTTGAAGTGACACTGGGACTTCCAAGGTACCCCTTTTCCTGAAACAGTGATAGCTTCAGCCTCTGTCTGGCTCTGGCTCTGGCTCTCTCTCCTTCTCTGTCTGGATGCTTGTCCTTGGAACACATCTGTCATTCTGTGAGGAAGCCAAGCTGCTGCAGGTAGAGGCCGTGTGTATCTGTACCCACCCACCCCACAACCGCCAGATGTGTGAGTAAGCGAGTCTTCAGATGAATTGAGCCCCCAGCCTTGAAGTCACCCCAGTGTCTAAGTGCAGTAGAGAGTAGATCAGATACAAGATGTGCCCACTGAGCCTTGTCCAAGTACAAGTGAGCAAATACATGTTGCTGTTGTTTTCAGCCAATGTGTTTTGGACTTGTTCACTACACAAAAAAACAGTCGGGGGGAAGATATACCTAACTCTAAATTCAAGCTAACAGATTTTTTCTTATTTTTATAATAGAAGGTATATATTTTTGTTATTTTTTCCTTTTTGCATGTTCTTTCTCTCTGTCATACACACATACTCTTTTCCTCTTACACACACACACACACACACACACACACAGAGGTTCTAATATCTTAATTACTTACAGCCTGAATCTAAGCAAATCTTGAGATCAACCACAAAGAATTACCTGAACATGATCTGTTCTGGTAACAGGTGGTCCAACAGTATGAATGTGCTTCCCAGCTCAAGCTATATATTGATGACTTATAGCAAAAGAACACATCTGGAGATGACACAGATGATTGTGAATGATGGTGGACTTAACAGAAGAGAGAAATGATGTTTCCAGCAAACATTAGCATCCTGTTATGACTCACTGTGTCTTCAAGCATGAGAAAGGCACAATGTCTGCTCCCTTATCTTTAGAACATTGGAGGCATTTTGTCCCGACTTTGCAACACTGACAGAACGGATGACTAAGCAAGAAGAGTTGAAGGTGTGCTGACTCTTCTGAATACATTCAGAAAATCTCTGGCAACAATAACATAACTATTCAATCATCCCTGTTTTTCTCTGATCGTCCTCAATTTAAACACAAGTATTGGTCCTTCTGTGTCAGGCGGTGTGCTAGGCACTTGGGCTACCATCCTAAACAGGGCATGATCCCTGGCCACAGAAATCTTGCATGTAGAAGAGAAAGACACATACATAGACAATTTCAGAGTTGAGTGATAAAAACTATAACTGAGTTGAATACAGAGGTCTATGAGCTCCTAGAAAACAGACACTATGCCAGTTTGAAGAGGGCTGCTTTCCATGAGGACTTTCTGGAGAAAGTGGGATCAAATCCAACCCTGAAGGAAGAAGAGAAGGGAAAGGAGAGAAGGACAGGCATGTGTGCATCATGTTGGGTGCAGGACAGGGAGAGGCTAGAGGGGAGATTTCTTATGCAAAGAGTATATCGTATCTCTAAAATCAAAAGCTAGACACTGCAGTACTGTCAGGGAATGCAGGGAATGGAAAGCCCTTTTTATTCCTTGTTTGGTTGGTCGGCTCTGTTTTTTAACAATACAATGAGATGAGACTAAGAGATGAGATGAGGCTAAGAGATGAGACTAGATATGAGAGCCACTGTTTGATCATGGAGTACACAGGAGTTTCGATTTGGAGGTCAGTGTATGATGCTAAGTCAGGGAGTAATATAATCATATTTGTGCTTTAAACAACAACAACAACAACACAAGGGGTGCCTGGGTGGCTCAGTCAGTTCAGCGTCTGCCTTCTGCTTGGGTCATGATCCCAGGGTCCTGAGATCAAGCCCCACATCGGGGTCCCTGCTCTGGGGACAATCAGCTTCTCCCTCTCCATCTTCCTTTCCACCTGTGCATGCTCTCTCTCTCTTTCTCTAGAAAAAAATCTTAAAAAAAAAAACTATTAGAAATAAGAAATAACGACAATACTGGTTGCACCAGGAGACAAGGTAGAAAGGGCCGGATTCGAATGGAGAGGGTTTCCGGAATTACTGCTTACATGCAGCGGAGGAGGAGAGATGCCTCTGGCGATGCCCGTGGCACAGCTTCTCCTCCGGTCCCAGAGTAAGGACGACGGCGGCTCGCGTGGGCAGTGGCCTCCCGCGTCCCCTTTGTCTGTGTCCCGTGATATCATGGCACCTTTGGGTGCTTGCGAAGCCCAGAACTTTTCCGAACCACCCAGCACTGACATAGCAGCTCAGCTCTTCATTTCCCCCTTGCACCTTTTATTTAAGTCTGCTTTCTGCTATTATGGTATTACTATGATAAGGAATGAAAAACAATTACCACAGTGATACTAACAACTAATTACGAAATAAAGTTCAGGTAATAATACTGTGATAATATCTGAATATCCCTCAAACTCCTCTATACACACATTGTCTCTTCAGTTTAAAGGTAAGGCTGTAAATAATATAAAACATAATAGACATTTTGATGGTAAATAAGGGGCAAGAAGGGGAAAATTTGTGTAATGTTTGATGTTTAAAAGTTAATGTATATTATTTCAAAACCCTAATTTTAAAATATCATACATAGAATCATTTTCCTCTGTAATTCTATCTACTTAGTATTTTGCCAAACAAATCTCAGGATATCAAAATTGATTATACTGTACCTTTGAAGCAAATTTATAATGTTGTTATTTAAATAATTCATTAGATTTCAGAGATTGCCTCCATTTTCACCTCTGCCTATATCCTCACATTTGTTGCTTAATTTTGTAGTGCCCTACCATTTTGACTTTGGGCTTAACCATGTAACTTGATTTGGCCAGTGGGAGCAAATTGGCGGCATATAAAAACTTAAAAAGCACTTGCACAATTGGGCTTCCTCTGTCTTGCACCTCTGCCTCTGCAATAAGAACATACTCAGAGTAGTCTGCTGGAGGATGAAAGACCTGTGAAGGGGAGCCTAGTCACTGTGGTTGTCACAGCTGAAGCTAGTGCGGATCAGTATACAGCCAGCTGGCCCTCAAACATCTGAGGAAACCAAGCCACGACCAACAGAGCCATCCAGTCAACCCCCATCTTCTTCCAGTCTCTTGAAGAATTATGCTTATTATAGAATGCCACTGAAATTTTGCAGTTGTTACACAGCATTATCAAGGGAATAGATAACTGATACAGAAAAAATAGAAAATTTCCTCTAGCATGGTTGCTCAAAATTTGTTGTTTATTTTAAAATTATTGCTGATTTAGAAAAATCTTTTTCAACTTCATCACTCATTTTTGATAATGTCACTATTTGTTAGATTGACAATTGATTTTGGTAATATAACATTTTTAAAAGATTTTATTTATTTATTTGACAGAGAGAAAGATTACAATTAGGAAGAGAGGCAGGCAGAGAGAGAGGAGGAAGCAGGCTCCCTGCTGAGCAGGCAGCCCGATGCGGGGCTAGATCCCAGGACACTGAGATCATGACCCCAGCCGAAGGCAGAGGCCTTAACCCACTGAGCCACCCAGGCACCCCGGTAATATAACTTTTTAAAATCATTGTCAAGTTTGGGGAAAGTTCTATCAAATGTCTTAATATTTGTTACAGATATAATTGTTGTTTGTATTAATACTGCTACTGTTGGTTTGTGTCTTACAAACACAGGAATTCTGGAAAGATCTATTTTGCATGATTTTTATCAAAATCAGGCAAAAAGCATATGGCACAACGACATTTGATTTACTGCGTTATTTAATATACTCCTGACAGAGGATACCTACTATTTTGAATAGTGCTGTATGGGATCCAAGTCCTCTGATTAAAATTTTACATATCTGATTGAAGAGTTTTATGCAAACTATCTTCTAACTTTGTACATTTCAGATCTTGGTTTTCCTCCTGTTTCCATAGACTTCTGATGTCAGTCTCGGTGGGACATATTCATAATTTGCCATGACCTCTGGCCCTGCTCTGCATTTTCTAACACTTGCTGAGTTGCCACATGGGGCAGTAGGAATATTCCTGGCAGCCATTTCTAGATGGGGATAGCATGCAGAATTTAATCAGATGTGACAAAATGATTCTGAAACACATACATAAATCTTTCTATACTCAAATTAAATGTATCACCTACTCCCTGTAGCTGGATCCCAAAAATGTCTATGGTTACTCCAAATACCATAGAATGAGGAGAATTACAACAGAGGAAGACAGGCAGCAAAAATATCTTACATTTGCAAAATTTTTGAGAAGATATGACTAAGTAAACACATTTCTAAAGCTCCTTCCCCCAGAGCTTTGAAGGGAGCCCATTCAAATGAAGAGGACTAAAGCTTAAGCTTTATTAGCTTTGTGTTAAATCAGCGTCTGTATGTTGAAGCTACTAAGATATCCCTCCTTTATAATTAAGAGAGATTTAAGGAGATTAAGTTATTTGTTCGAGGACACAAAGGTAGCAAGGGGCAAACTGAGACTCAGACCCAAACTGTCTAAATTCAGGGTGCAAAGATTTTAACCACCCTGCCACCTTGACTTCTGCTACGGGAAAATGTTTAACATGACCTGAACTACAGTTAATAATAGTGAGGAAAGGGCAAGAGGTAGAAAGCTTTGACTAAGTTGTTACTAACCAGCTAAATTGGTGTGGAAGACCTGAAGTTCAGCTAGGAGGGTCTGCAGGTAGGGATTAAACACCTACAATGGGGAGAGAAGAAATAGAGATATTAGAAGGCCAACTGGGCCTGGAAGTCAGGTGGGAAGATAATTGACCCTGGAGTCTTATTAAGTAGCTGAGAAGGAAGGACAGGAATGTGAACTGGAGGAAGCAGGAACTGAAGGGTGGGTTGAGTGGATAAAGAGATTTCTGACTTTGGTGATGCAGTAGTAAGGCCCTAAGTGCTTCACAGTGCTGAGTTATTATATCTGTTACAAATTGGAAATCAAAATCTACAGAGTTAAGAAGGAACTGGTTTTGAGGTTGCAAAAAATAGAGAGTTAGGGAGAAGATGAAATGAAAAATTCAAGCAAAATAATGAAGGTCTACCAAGAAGAAAAGAAAGAAATTGATTGCCTCCTGTTTAAAACTTTCTATCAGTTGAAAGTTGTTATTAAATCCCTCATACTTCTCCATTAACCCAAAGTAGACCTTCAGGCCTTCATCAAAGGGTCTTTCTAACTTTATCATTACTTTTGACTTCTGAATACTTGGGTTTCTTAATTTCAGTTACAGTATCTCTAAATGAGTCTATTGTACAACCTTCTAATAATGTTCTGGCTAAGGTCAGAATCAGAGAGAACTTCATTTCTACTGGTTAACCACAGCAGTGTGTTTATTTACATCTATAATACTGTGTGGTGTTTCATGACCCCTCTTGCATCAATGCCAATTTCACAATACACAAGAATGTAGGGGTAAGTTGGTTAGGATCTTCAAAGTCAATACCATGATGATTTCCCTTCCAGAGTTCATGGTTGTATGTTCATAATATTTGACATGAGTTCTAAACCACATAAACTTGTTCCAAGTAGACAAGGGCCAAAGGCACTCTAGCTCTACAGTGACAAATGGACTCTGGACTTTAATCTTTTGAAATACTTTGCAGTGAAGAGCTGTAAATAGATCCCAGTCTTTTTTCCACTCAACTTTCTATTTAGACTGCAGTGCTGCCTCTTCATCTTCTCCTTGGTAAAAGAAACTCCAAGCTAAAAGGGAATTGAATACCAGAGGCACTATAAATTACCCTCTCAGTCCCTTGGCTCACTTATTGATCTAACGAATTCCATCTTTTGAAGTCATAGAGAGTGGAGGCCAAAGCTTTCACTTCTGAAATGTCAAGAAATAATTAAAATCATAAGAGAAATGACACCAAAGGAAACTCATGGTGTTCTTGGTATCCTGAGGGAGAATTTCAGTGCATATCTCAGCCTTAAGTGTATAGTTTTGCTGAAAACACAAAGCAGTGAAATTGTCAGTGATTTGGAAAGCCCAAATCAAATAGCCTTTGAGGGAAAATGGCTTTTTAATAATTTCATTGAAATTTGATTGGATCCATTATATACAGAGGCCTAATTAATGCTGCTTTGAACCACTGAAAAGAAAAGGTGACCCTGAAGAGACTCTTTTCACTGTCTAATATAAATAGAATAAACCAAATGTGATTGTTATTAAACTGATTTGAAGGGGAAAAAAAGACTTCATTGTTTTTATACAAGACTTGCTATGGCAGAATACCTATTAAAATCACAGTTTATAATTTGTTCATAAACACAAATTTCTTTTATCAGTACAATAAACCTATTTAATAAGTAGAGTTGTATTATCATATTATAACTACAGTTTATATATGAAGAAACAGGACTTGTGATATCAAGTTCACTTACAGAAACATACACAGCTAGTAAGAAGTGAAGTCCACACTTGAACTCAGGTTTCTGTCTTTTAAGCCAGTGATCTCTTCATTGACATCACCATCACACTCCCTCTACAGTCAGGCTTAGCCTTGCCCTGTTTCTGGACATAAGGGAGGAAGCTGCTGATAGGATCTTTCAGAGTTCCTTCTAGGTGTGCAGGCCCCAGGAAAATAATTTTTGTGGACACCCTGTTTATATTAACGTTTCGATAAAAAAATTCATTATCAGATAAATGGCTACATGGGAGATATAGTGTTTTATTGATGAAGACTTAAATAATGGGTAGAGACAAGGGGCTTGTGTATTTGTTTATTGTGTGATCAGTTCAATAAAGATTATTTGAAAGGATAAAGAAGAGGTGGTATATACATATGTGTGTGTGTATACCTATATACAGTGGAATATTACTAAGCCATCAAAAGGAAAGAAATCTTACCATTTGCAACAACATGATGGAGCAAGAGTGTAGTATGCTAAGCAAAATAAGTGAGTAAATGAAAGACAAATACCATATGATTTCACTCATATGGGGAAGTTAAGAAACAAAACATATGAACATGGAGGAAGGGAAGGGAAAATAAGAGGAAAGGAGAGAGAGGCAAACCATGAGACTCTTTAACTATAGGAAAGAAATTGAGGGTTGCTGGAGGGGAGGTGGGTCACAGGATGGGATAACTGGGGTATGGGCATTAAGGAGGGTAGTTGATTGAATGAGCACTTGGGTGTTGTATGTAACTGATAAATCACTAAATTCTACCCCCAAACTAAGAATACACTATATGTTAGCTAAATTGAATTAAAATAAAAAAAAGATTCTTTGTAGTATCCAAACACCATCTCTTCCTGTTCAAATACAGGAATCATCTTCTCATTTCTTTATTGACACATGCAACTTCTGGGTAATGTCATATCTCTCACTGCAAGAAAATGGAAGCAATGCTGTTATAACTCACAATGATATGGGTCTTTAGAATCTGCTTATATGGGAAAAAATATAGCTCTTCTTGCCTCTTCAATTGCCTGATAACATTTATTAAAAGCTGGTTACATCATTACTTTTGACACTGTGTGATCTATCATGCTGCCCACAAAATGCTCGTTTCCAATGACTGCACAGGATGTTTGTTTGTGCTTTATTGAAGGAGCTCACAAATGCCAGTTTTCCTCCATCTATGTAGGAAAATGAGAACAATAATTCATTTTATGGTGACATTAAATCTACAATCTAGAACTTTATGCCTGAAGTATAGAACAGCTCATCTTCCAAGTATATCTTCTCTTGAACTCATTAGTCCATAATCACTGTATTCTTAGAATGTTCTCTCTTTCAATGCCACTTGCACCATTGCCTTCCACATACTGTTGCCAGTGAGGAAAAAATAGGCAAGAGGCCACTGAATGAAATGAGAAGGGTGGTCCCATTGTGCAAGCACTGTCTACCCATATCTTGCATGGTTCGAGACAGACCTGAGAATATAACATCACAGTATCAGTCAGAGATGAGAAAGATTCTGGAATGAAGAGCCTACTGGTATCATGATGCATTTGTCTTGAACACTTTCAGACAGATATGTGTGGCCTGGTGTGGGACACTGACCAATACATAGCAAGGACCCCACAGAGGGGGTGGGCCTTGGCACCAGAGGGGGTACAAAGGCTAAAGGATATCTTCTGCCATGCCCAACACCTTTGAGTTTTATAGAAGGGAGGTGACACCCTGGTTGAAAGATGGACAAGTAAGAGCCATGCCACAGGCCATACATTCAGTTGGAGACCAAGGGTCAGCAATAGAACAGAGTCTTGAACTTATCATGTGTCTGACCTGAATGAGAGTCCCATCAATTCACTGTGTTACCACGATGCTGATGGCCTATGTCATATGGTCCCATAAAAGAAATATACTAGGCAACAGATCAAAACATTTGTCTGTCCGCCCTGCTGGAACTAGGGCCTGGTCAGGAAGACTAGGGACAATGCCACAGCAGAAGTGCCAGAGCTCCAGAGGACATGATACACTTTTATGTGTGCAACAGAGCATCAGAAAGTGCTCTGGTGGGGAGAAACAGAAACCAGGGTCACACAAGTCCCAGTACTCATTCAGAGCACCCTACCCAGTTGGCTCTGCTGGCTTTACCTGGTCTCAGGCACCAGAAGGGTCTCAGAAAGTGAGGAAGAAGGAAAACATTCCAAAGGTCAGTGCACTGAGTGCAAAACTAAGACCTGAACAGGGGCCTTTCTTGCCCAGGTCTTTGAGTGTACTGTTCCCTCCATTCACTGCTTTTTGGTTAGCAAGACAAACAAAAGAGCCAAAATATATGATAAAAACTCTCACTTGCTATACTAACGATCATCCATTTACCTACAAAGAATCTATTTCCACCAGTTTTTACCAACCCCTCTGCCCCACAGGCTAAATGGAAAGGAAGACATGTTCAGGGTTCCTGTACCCTCTGACTTCCAGCTAGGTTTGATGAATGGGGAGCCCTTGCCAGAGATGAGCAGACAAATGTGGTTAGGGAATTACTCTCTCAGACCCTTCCTTGTGATGCCATTTTGGCTGTGTCCATCCACCAAAGGCCACTGCTCCTCTCAAGCAACCATCTCCATTATACTTGCCTCTCTCCGGGTTCTGGTTACCATCTCTCCATGGGACCAATTTGGCTGCTTCTAGCCTCAGGATATTGCACTATCCCTGGGGTGGCTTCAAGCCTCCTTATAATTAACCTTTTTAGAATTAGCCTTTATTGTACACATACAAATGCAATGCTTTGTTAAAAGATACACAGATTAGAGAGAAAGTTGACAAATAGAGAGGGCTCTTAGTCAGGGGCCCGCTGCCAATGTGAGCTGCCTGCCAGCCTCATGAATAAGCTAACTTCATTCAACTGGCTACTGGGGCCCACACTTTAAGTTTCAGATGAATGGAGTCCTCCAGCTGTGCACAAGGAACATGCCCCTCTGCCTGTTTGTAGAGGAAGGAGGGTTCATTTCCTGGTCCTCTCCAGACAGTGTTATGGTTTGGCATAAGGTTGCAGCCGATCATCATGGTTGGTTCTTTCATCTCTAAATTAAAGGAGTCAGACTAGAGGATCTCTGAATCAGTCCAGCACTAGAGTCTGGAATTTGGAGAATGTTAGAAGTGGTAGTGCCTCTCCCCAGGTCTACCCCTAATATTTGCAGGTCTCAGAGCAAGAGTACCAATGGGAGGTCAGTTTACTATAACTCTAAATATTTAGAAGTTACAAATAATAGTTACATCTTAATAAAGTGAATTCTATATTTCTATCCTAACAAATATGACTTCATCACAACAAAATGAAAAAAAAGCATAAAGGTACAGTTTTTTTACAAAATAGCAAAGGTATCTAAATTTATTCACAGTTGTTCATGTATGAGTCTTATTTTGAAAATATTAGGATAAGTAATAAGAGACATATATTATTTATATATAATTTTATATTAATTCCAAAATTTTTACCTTTGTTTCAGTAGAGCTACTAATAATGTAGTTATCAAAATTTCTTTGTAATTTGTGTTCTACTGATCTAAATGATTTAAAAATAAGTATAATTATATTCAATGTATACATTTTAATATATTTTATACAAATATAAATTATAGTAAATGTAAAAAATTTAAATATTAAATTATTTTTCATGTTTTAATTTTCTTTTAAATATTCATAACCATGAAAATTTAAATGCAAAGTAGAATTAATAACTATCAAATACTCATATCAAAGTTATTTAAATCAGGATTAACTTTTTATTTGGTTTATAAATATAATAAAATTTTTGTACTAATAGACAAAATCTTGAAACTGCCAGAAGTATCATCTAACTTCTGCACACAGGAGCGCCTTTCAGAATTAAGATGACAACTTTTGTAAGTGCAGGAGTGACTATAAGATTGTTAGGATGCTATCTTGCCTTTTCTAGATGTTTGTCAATCCCTCTATTCTCCCAAACATGGAAAGAGGGAGCCAGAGGCCCCAAATCCTTCTCTTAGAAGAGGAATAGTTTTATCTAGCAGAATTCCCTAAAATTTTCCCGAGACATTCTGGCCTGATTACAAAGGAAGGTCCACAGCTAGATAAAGAGAACCTAAACTGATCCCTAGATGAGAATCGATTATCTGAGGCCTCTCTGCTTGAGGAAAATATTTTTAAACATCCAAATGGAAAAGTCTCTGAAAAATGGGGCAGTAACCAATGTCTGAATAGGGGCAGATCTACTATTCCTGAACATGGTTTATGAATGTTATTCAGCATTTCTTTCTTTCTTTCTTTTTATTTGACACAGAGAGAGAGAGAGATCACAGGCAGGCAGAGAGGCAGGCAGAGAGAGAGGAGGAAGCAGGCTCCCCACTGAGCAGGGAGCCTGATGCGGGACTGGATCCCAGGACCCTGAGATCATGACCTGAGCCAAAGGCAGAGGCTTTAACCCGCTGAGCCACCCAGGTGCCCTTATGCAGCATTTCTTTGTCGGTGGCCAGCCTCTGAGAGCTCTTGAGGTAAAATAAAATGAAGTTAAGTGATGTTGGAGCTAAGCTAGCTTTCAGAGTTCTTTAATTTCAGAATTAAAAGTAAAACAGAGAGGTAGTGACCTGGTCAATGTCCCAGCATTGGATTCTGGCATAGACAAAGATTGCAAAGCCTCAGAGGAAGTATGATGTGGTGGGAAGATCATGTATCATGTGATTGGGCAAACCTTGGCTCTAATTCCAGATTGCCACGTCCAAGATTATATTGGAAAATCTCTTAACATAACTAATCCCCTACTAATCATTTTCACATTTTACAGAGTGAAGCATAATACCTGTTTGTGTATTGAGTAAAATAGTGTGTAAAAAACACATAGCACAGACACTTCTCCAGTGAAGACATACAAATGGCTAACAGACACATGGAAAAACGTTCATCATCTTTAGGCCTCAGGGAAATTCAAATCAAAACCACATTGAGATACCACCTTACACCAGTTAGAATGGCAAAAATTAACAAGGCAAGAAACAGCAAATGTTGGAGAGGGTGTGGAGAAAGGGGAACCCTTTTACACTGTTAGTGGGAATGAAGTTGGTACAGCCACTCTGGAAAACAGTGTGGAAATTCCTTAAAAAATTAAAAATAGAGCCACCCTATGACCCTGCAATTGCACTACTGGGTATTTACCCCAAAGATACAGATATAGTGAAAAGAAGGGCCATATGTACCCCAATGTTCATAGCAGCAATGTTTACAATTGCCAAACTGTGGAAAGAGCCGAGATGCCCTTCGACAGACGAATGGATAAAGAAGATGTGGTCCATATATACAATGGCTATTACTCAGCCATCAGAAAGGATGAATACCCAATTTTTGCCTCAACATAGATGGGACTGGAGGAGATTATGCTGCGTGAAATAAGTCAAGCAGAGAAAGTCAATTATCATATGGTTTCACTTACTTGTGGAACATAAGGAATAACATAGAGGATATGAGGGGAAGGAAGGGAAAAGTGAAGTGGGGGAAATCAGAGGGGGAGATGAGCCATGATAGACTGTGGACTCTGAGAAACAAACTGAGGGCTTTAGAGGGGAGGGGGGAGGGGGGATGGGTGAGCCTGATGGTGGGTATTAAGGAGGGCACGTATTGCATGGAGCACTGGGTGTGGTACATAAACAATGAATCTTGGAACACTACATCAAAAACTAATGATATACTGTATGGTGACTAACATAACATTAAAAAAAAGAGCATATAGAAGATACTGTGAATGTACATTTTCTTTTTCTCTCCCCAATCCAGCATTCTCTTAACTACATACAATTATATAAGATTCCACTAAGAGTAGTGAATAAAGGAGAATGTATAGTGTTATATATATTCTTTAAATCTCTGACCTAGAAAGTCCTTACTTTCAAAGCAATAGGCAGCAGTGACTCATTACTACAGCATTCAAAAATGAAGGAAGGATGGGGGTGGGGGGTTCCTATCAAAGCAAAACATAGAATACAGATGAATAAAAATACACGTATACATGTTCTATATGCACATATTAAAGTATCTGCCTATGGGTCTAACTAGATAAGAGAGTTCAATCATAACTGATTCTACTCTCTTCTGACTCATAAGCAGCATTAAGTAACTTCCTGTACTCTCCTGAAATGAGTTCTCTTTCTGCTCACCCCAGCAACCTGCAGCCTGAGAACCTGGCTCTACTTCAGAAGTTGAGTCACTGCCTTTATTTTAAAGGCTGTTTCTGCCAACAGATTCTCCATCCAATTTCGGAAAAGATTCACAAATTGTGATTGCCATTTGATACTTTAAGGAGTATCTTGGTTTCCTTGGTGCAGGTATACTGCCATTTGACATTTAAGGTTGATCTCATAAAGATAGAAAGGTAATTTTGAGATGTTATATAATCAAAAAACTTAGTACAATATCCAAACTAAAAGAAAAATGCCAACATTTTAACATCGCTCACAGCTGAATTTGACTGCAATTTCTGATGTGCAGAAGGAAGTGATGATTCATCTTGGTTCATAATGGGTCCCCAAAGTGCTAAATTTTTCTTGCTTTATTTAATCAGAGACTCCAAAGGAAACTGAGCAATGTGATTTAACAATATGGAGACTAAAAATTTGTTTTAGTCCTATCAGTCAAACTATATGACCCTTTATTAATTTAATGGATTAAAAATTGAAATAAAAGATCATTTTTAACTTAAAAATTTGTAATTTTATATGGGATTAAGTGATAGATGGATACATTAACAATAAAACTTTGACTTATCACATAAAGAAAAAGTTGTGGTGAATGCATTCAATTTCAATACTTTATAGAACACCAAAAAAGAATGGGACATGTAACATAAATTTATGGAAAGGAAGAGCATAAGAAATACCTTTTGATGTGTATGGTTGTATTGAATGCTCCTTGTCTACTCCTCCAGCTGTGAAGTCTGTGGTTTGGAGCATGTTTCAACCATGGTCACACAAGCCCAACCTGCCAGTCTTGCTTTGAGCCATGTAATGTGCCTCACGGTGTAACATGGAAGTCCATGGGAACCCGCTTGGCATTCACACACATATTCTAGTAGGCTGGAGAGTTACCCATGGAGCATGCTTGACCAGCGAATCATGAGGCTGATAGAAATGCTTTACCTTGACACACAATTCATAAGGCTCCTCAGAAGGTCCTACTGAGTAGAGCATCAGTTCACCATAACAACACCAACACATCTTTATATTAATTTTCATTCCTTCCCCAATTGATTTCCTGTATTTGTTACCTATTTCTGCATAACAAATTGCTTCAAATCTTAGTGATTTAAAACAACCAGTATTTATTCTCACAGTTTCCATGGCCAACAAATCAGAAGCAGCTTCAGTGGGATGATTCTAGCTCAGAGTCTCTCATGAGCATGTAGCTCAAATGTCAGGTAGGGCCACATTCATCAGAAGGCTTGACTGGGGATGGAGGATCCACCTCTGAAATTATTCCTGTGGTTGTGAGCAGGAGCACTCAGTTACTCACCATGTGAACTGCTGCTCACTTCATGGCAGCTGGCTTTCCTCAGAGCGAGTGATCCAAAACAGAGGCCAAGGGAGAGTGCATGCAGGAAGCTACATGTCTTCTATGACCTAGTTTTGGAAGGGCCATACTACCACTTCTGCTCTTTGCTCCACGACATAGACTAACTCTGGTGCAATGTGGGAGGAGACCACACAATGTATGGATACCAACAGGTAGGAACAATGGGGTATTATGGAGATTGGATATCATACTTCTTCTACCCTTCATTTATGATCCCTGGAATGACTTCTAATAAAGTACTTGTCAAAGCCTTTATTTCAGGCTTTGCTTTTGGGCAGAAGCTAGGCTAAGACAATGAATAACTTTCTATTTTTTTTTAATGAGTTGATCAGTATGTGCATACAGAAAGATTTCTAAAACATTATTAAGTGCAAAAAAGAAAAATGTAGAACTCTTCTGGTATATGAATATGACTGAGGGAATATTTTCAAAAACTAAATAATAGTTAATAGTTACAGAGAAGTTTTAGAAAGAAAGGCTTATTAATTTTAATTTTATTATTCTCAGCATTATTTGAATTGTTGAAACACATTTGTATATTCCTTTACAAATAATTTGACTTTTTTTGGGTGATGAAATTGTGGGTGGTTTCAATTTCTCTATAATTTTATGTATTAAAAATATAATAGTACTTTCAAAAACAGTAACTGTAACAGTCAGAGAAAATCTTTTATGTCAGGAACTACAGAAAATGTTTAAGAGAAGGCTCAAGTCAGACAGTACTTTAAACAGTACTGTATTTAGTCTTTCTAGGCAGTGAGCTATAGTGTTAACCTAATTATTTCACCCCAAAGAAAACTGGAGAGGTATTCCACTTCTATGATAAAGCCATGCCCAAGGACACAGCACATCCCTTGTCATTGTGCTGGCTGTACATAATCTTAACATCATATTAAAATTGGGAATACATGGAAGAATAATCTGGAACCATGCCCTAGAATTCTGCTCTTGTCCACTGTTACTTTTCTTATGTTTCAAACTAAAGTCAAACCCATTAACAATATGGTGGCAAGATAATGACAATTCCAATATAAAACAATTGAGAATGGGTTTCTATTATTATCTCAAAGAACAGTTCAAAGTCCTTACCTTGGAAACAACAGGCAACATTGGCTGGCAAAGCAAGTGATAAAGGAGAGTGGCTCCCTACATCCTCAGTATCTTCCTAGCTCAACCTTCCCCAGGTAGAGCAGGTGAAACAGAGGCCAAATAACCAGAAGATTCCAGAAATCAGTAGGCCTCTCCTCATTAAACTGTCATGGTAGCTGCCCAGGTGATGCTCAACTGTATTTGAGACCAGGATGGATTTGGATGAAGCCTCTACATCTCTCTTGCCAACTAGATACATAGCTCCAACAGGCAATTCACAATTTTTGCATAATGTGACCTCACATTTTAATCTTTTTAAAAATCTCACCTCTCTAGTTATAGCAAGATTTTGCAACCATAAGCAAAAGACATCTTTTACAGGCCAGATGGCCTCTTAGTAGTGGTAACTTCTGTTATCAGATAAGAATTTGAATTATTACATTAAAGAGTTTGAATCATCTACCTCATTTGACTATAGTTGTTAGGAATGGAGGAGACAGACCAAAAAACCTAAAACTTACCAAAATCTTTTTTTTCCTAAAGATGAAAAATGTGAACTTTAGAAAATAAACTTTTTTTTTCCTGGTGACAGGCACATTTCTCAGTAAGCAAGTTAATTTCCTGCAATTTTAATTGCAAATCCAAGTGTCCTTACCAAGTCTTCCATGTTGTCAATGAGAGACATAGGTGGGTAAGGCATTGTGTCCTTTGGGTGCTCTGGGCCATGACCATAGTGCTGTTCCCATTCTGACACATATGTACACTGGCAAGGCTAATTTTTGTAATCAGTATTGGAGCCTGCTAATATCTGGAGTGCTAAGTGGCATCACTTCCCACTCCTCTGGTGTGAATCTCATTAATGTGATAAAGTTCAAAGTCTGATGTAAATACATATAAAAAAAAGTTGAAAGATTTTTTTTTGTAAACACCTTAACTTCCCCTACAAGTTTTGTCCCCTCAAAAAAATCTTGACGGTGGGGGAAGAATTGAATGAATATGATCAAAAGGTACACACTTCCGGTTATGAGATAACTAAGTTCTGGGGATATAATATACAGCATGGTGACTATAGTTAATAGTACTGTATTTGTAAGTTGCTAAGACAGTAGATCTTAAAATTCTCATCATAAGAAAAAAAATTATAACTATGTGAAGTGATGAATGGTAACTAAATCTATTGTCGCAATCATTTCCGTGTGTGTGTGTGTGTGTGTGTGTAGATAGATAGATAGATATGTAAATATATTCATTATGTTGTATCCCTTAAATCTACACAGTGTTATATGTCAACTATGTCTCAATAAAACTGGAAAAAAATCTTGAGTTCACCATATTCCTCTGGCCCTCTAAAAGAAGCTATGTCTATTCAAAGTGATGTAAATTGCTTGAATTTTCATTTTTGCCTCATACAGCAAGCCTGAATATATAGTGATTGGGGTTAAGAAAGCATAGAACACAGTGGATAGAATGAATAAGGTTAAGTAAGTGTGGCTAAAAATATCCTTTCTAGAAACAGAAAGATCAATAACTATAAATTCTATGCAATCTCAATTCCTTTTGCTCATTTACTCCTAACTCCTTTTAGTCAAATAGGACCAAGAGGTAAATATTAATATAATATGAAAATTTATATAACAAGTTTTCTCAATTTTATAAAGTCTTGAACCACAGAGAGGGGGAATCTTCCTTTTTTGCTGTCCCCTCTCATTCTTTTGACTGGGAGAAACTGCATTTTTTCTGCCAAACCGTATGTATTCTAGTCTTGACTTAGTTAATTATTTTCATAATCACCATAAAATATAATCTTAAAATTCCCTCCATCATTTCAAGTTTCTTGTTCTGGAAGTAAAACTGGAAAGAAGTTGCTTTTGTGAGTTCCATACATTGCCCATGATTTAGAGTTGCTCTTCAGAAAAGTTTCCGAAAGACGCCAGTATCTCCAAGAATGTGGTAACTCACAAACTGTACATACCAGCCTTAACTGAATGTTCTTTTTTAGACATGGAAAATAACTAAAGTATTTACACCCTGCCTTTATCTAGGGAAATAAAAAAACTAATATTTGAAAGCTGACTTGAAAATGTCAATATAAATGTAAATAATAAAGAAAACATTATTTTCTTAACCATATTCCAAAAGTTTCCCCTTGGAGGAGGTTCAGCTTTGAAATTAGTGCTTTGACAAGCCTATTTGGAGTTTCCAGGGCTGTAGTTTGGATGGCACCAGAGATAGATTGGGAGAGATGGCAGAAAGCTCTACTGTTCTGTTTTGAAGAGGAAGAGATTTGACACTTCACAGGGAATAGGTGGACAGAGAGACCCAAAGGCTGGTAACGGAGAACAGAGACAGAAAAATTTAATGTAATTCTGAGTAAAATATCATGTGTTGTGTAATGCAAGTTTTCCCATAGTCTTCTCTACAAAATCATTAGTTAATTTATACTGCTCATTCATGCTTTATAGAGAAGAATTCCTAGTGGGGGAAACTGAAGAAATACTGAATCCAGCTTCAAGGCTGGCATAAGATGAAAGCAGGTGTCCACTGAAGATATTATATATGAGATGAGAAAAGATTTCAATGATATGATTTTCAAGCTAGAGAATCACTTCCTTTTCTAAGATCCCACATCTCTCATAATTTGTATAGATAGAACAGAATCTCAGATTTTTCTAAGAAAAGATCTTTACATTATTTTAAAGCTAATGATCATACTTGTGTGTACCACCCCTAGATTTGTCATGAAGCAAAGCGTTAAAGACAGGACTATATAAGCATGGAATTATAATTACATAAACCAGTGATTTTCATTTAGGTTGGTTTCATTTGGATTTCATCACTTGAAATGAGAAATCTCTTGCCTTTGATGCAGAGAACAATTCTAGTTATCATCAGAAGGTCAATGAGGGGGCGCCTGGGTGGCTCAGTGGGTTAAAGCCTCTGCCTTCGGCTCAGGTCATGATCCCAGGGTCCTGGGATCGAGGCCCGCATCGGGCTCCCTGCTCGGCAGGGAGCCTGCTTCCTCCTCTCTCTCTGCCTGCCTCTCTGCCTACTTGTGATCTCTCTCTCTGTGTCAAATAAATAAATAAAATCTTAAAAAAAAAAGATTCTTTCAAAAAAAAAAAGAAGGTCAATGAAGACAAAGAGGGTCATAGAGATGATAGATGAAGATCAGGTACAGTTAAAGGAAAATAATCTGGTAGCTGAAAGAATTTGCCTTTCTACCTGCCTTGGACTGATCAATATCTAAGCTCTAGTTTGAACACTAGTGTTGGCCTCAGAGAAAGAAATCCAAGAGCTTCTCAACGAGAGAAGCATTTTTTTTCTAAGTTTAGCTGTACCCTGAGTATTGAGGAGTTAGCCAGCTTCCAGTCTGGATATGGAAGATGAGTAGAAGAGAAAGTTCTTTGTAGCCGGGTCAACTTGGATGGGGAGTAAAGTAGCAAGGATTCTGTACAGGGGCACACAATAAACTATAAAAGTTACTCACGGTCTAAAGATCTGGCCCTTTCTCCTGAACTAGCATTGTCCTCTCTTTCTTGGCCAAGCTTCAGTAAACTTTTCCCACTTAACTGCACATACCTATTTATGACCCGCTAAAGCCACCTCTTCTATCCTCCATCCTACTAGCTCAATCATTCTTCCTTCATACCTTCCTTGGGATTGCCTGAATCTGTCCCTCATTGGGCTAATTATGCCTCGCTCTCTCAGCTGTGTTTGTGGTTGTACATCTAGACTCCTGCCACCTACTTTCTTCTTTTTTTATTTAAAAGATTTTATTTATTAATTTGACAGAGAGAGATCACAAGTAGGCAGAGAAACAGGCAGAGAGAGGGGGGGAAGCAGACTCCCTGCTGACCAGAGAGCCCGATGTGGGGCTCGATCCCAGGACCCCGAGATCATGACCTGAGCCGAAGGCAGAGGCTTAACCCACTGAGCCACCCAGGCGCCCCCCACCTACTCTCTTCTTATACAGTATTTTATCCTTTGATTTTATTAGGGCACCAACTGTGCCTGTTTGGGGTATTAATCCCATTTGCTTAACTCTGAGAGTCACATATGGAGGCTTATGAATGGCCTAGTCCAGGGGAAACTGTAAGGGCAGAAAGAAGACACGGCTTGGAAGAAAGTGGGAAAACAGAATGAAAAATGATTAATAAGGTTGATTTTCACCTTTTCAACATTAAAAAAATCTTTTTGTGCTTTATTCTATCTCCCAAAATTAGCGGAAGAGTCATGATTCACGAGTAGTTCAAGACGAGTTGCCATGCTGGTTTCTGCTCTTCCATCTGGCCCATCAGGAAGTCCCTCCTTATATTTTGGTTTGAATATCACCTTGTCAGTGGAGCTATCTCTGACTACATTGGTCCCTCTTTTTCACAGCAGATATATCTCAAGACCCCCAGTGGATTTCTGAAGCTTCAGAAAGTACCACATCTTGTACCTGTTTTTTCCTATACATATGTCCTTATGATAAAGCTTAATTTATAAATTTGGCAAAATAAAAGATTAGTAATAATAACTAATAATAAAATATAATAATTATAATACTATAACTATAGTAAAAGTTATGTGAATGTGGTTTCTCTGTCTCAAAATATCTTTTTGTATGTATTCACTTGTCTTCCTGTAATGATGTGAGATGAAAAAATGTCTGCATGAGAAGAAGGAAGGGGAATGACATAGGCATCGTGACATAATGTTAAGCTACTATTAACTATCTGACCGTACATCAGAAGGAGGATCATCTGCTTCTAGACCATGGCTGATCAGAGTTTGGAGGATGTAAATGAAACCTTGGAAAGTGAAACCATGAATAAGGGGGAACTACTGTGCCAAATTCCAAATTTTATGTGCCAAATTTTATGTTTCTGCATATCATTTATCACCATCTGATAAAGTCTATGTCTTACTTGCCTGTTAATGTTTCATCCCTCTCTGGTTAATCTTCTGTTCCACCAGAGCTTAATATTGGGTACTCAATAGATATTGGCTGAGTGAATCAATGAATGAATGACAAAAAATAAATCAATATTTCCATTATATAACCCTCTCCCTTCCCTCAAAGAGAGAAGTTTAGTTAATAGTGCTATTCTCTGTAGGCAGTTTCAAAGACAGTCATTCCCTCACTCATTTGTAATATCATGGTTCTATCTTATATGTTTCAAGATATTTAAGTATTAAAAATAAACAAAGTCGATGAAAAAAAAACTGGTGAGGGGTGCCTGAGTGGTGTGGTGAGTTAAGCACCCTACTCTCTGCTAGGGCTCAGGTTGTGACCTTAGGGTTGAGCCCTGCATCAAGCTCTGCATTCAGCACAGAGTCTGCTTGAGACTGTCTCTCCCTCTGAGCTTTGCCCCCATTCAAATAAATAAATCTTAAAAAAAAACCTGGTGAGAGCTAAGGTTTTCAAAAAATTAAATGTAAGCAAAAAATTTAAAAATATATGATGATTATAAAAGATCTGGGGAAAATCACATTTGGGGAATATATTAGTCAAAACAAACAATTTTAAACACATTTTTAAAAACTGAAACTGGATGACAAATTTTCATTACTGTTATTAATCTGCTACAAAATCTTTAGATTATAGATAATATAATTCAAAGCCAAGAGCAGCTTTCCTTTAGCCAAGAAATGCTTTACCTCATCCACATAATGCCAACTGGAAAAGTTCTAAGATAATCACAGTGACATTCAGCAGCCTCTGACTGACTTCAACAAAGTGTGGTGATATGCTGGAGATGCTCACCATTTTTTTGAAAAAATATTAATGATAAAAAGCCAAGGCATTGAGCAAAGGGAAAGTTTAGTATTAAAAGGGGACAAATCAGACCATCCTGTCCTAGGGGTGTGGGGTGTGGGTCGTGTGGGGTGGGTGTCTTTATGATAATCACCTGTGACCAACAAAGACTAACCAGACCCTAAAAAAGAAGTAAGCCATTGAAGGTATTATCAATAAAGATGTTAATAAGATTTAAGTTCCCTGATTAGCTTTCTATAAAAGACCAACCCTAAAGGCCCTCATTAGCAACGCTGTCGGTTTCACCGCTGAGAACGTTTTTTCTGTATTCTTGCTTAGTAAATGTCTATCGCTTTACTCACTAAATAATAAATAAATAAGTAAATAGGAAATTACATGAAAGTATCATTTTTTAAAAGATTTATTTATTTATTTTAGAAACAGAGAGCAAGAGCACAGGGGGAGACGCAGAGGGAGAGGGAGAGAGAATCTCAAGCAGACTTCATACTAAGCAGAGAGCCAAGAGGCTCTATCCCAAGACCCTGAGATCACGATGTGAGCCGAAACCAAGAGTCAGAGGCTTAATCAACTATGCAAATCAGGTGCCCTCATTAAAGTATCATTTTAATCAATGACCACATGAAACTTTACTTTGTCTTATTAAAATTAGTTTATGGAATATATTTTGTCAACAATTTATGTATGAATGAATTAAATCAATTTGAGACTTTGAAAAATGATTTTCTAAGATACATCCAAGAGATTTTTTCTTTCACAAAAGAAGTATTTAAGATAATCCACAAAGGACTAGTTTTCTACAATTTGAAATTGATACTGAGAATTCCAGAAGTTGAAATGGTTGACTACAGGTTGACTACCTACAGACTTAGGTCTGGTAATGAGGGGGAGATGCCAATAAACCAGAGGTAACATCCACAAATATCCTGCTTCCTGTTTACTGCCAAATAGCATTGCATATTATTTCTGCCTACCTACCTCGGAGGCTTCCAAGAATTCAAAATACCCTAGCGACATGTGTGGCAGTGCCCTGCTTCCCTCTGCTTACTTCCTTTGTCTCAACTTTGCTCTACTCTCCCATCACCCCTCTTTCCTATCTCACTGGAATCATATACTTCCAGAAGCACGCCATAATCAAAGAGACACAAGTCTTTTATGTATACATAACCCTTCACACATACACACACACACACATCCTACATTACGCTTATGTATATACATATTGTGCCTTATCTATATATGGTGCTTCTGTAAATATCAGTACCAATAAACTAATTTATAGACCCTAATACTAACATTGGCAGAAGCTAAAAAATGAAATATAAAATCAACACATGTTACAATTCTGCTTGCCAACTATACCTTTAAAAAGCTGGAAAAAATAAAACACATATTTCCCAACTCAACAATAAATAAAAGATGATAGGTAGATAGGTAGAGGTAGGATTTTTAATTATGTACAATTTATCAACTCCAAATCATTGAAGAAAAGTTACTAATATGCTAGGACATAAGAATACATGATACAGTATGATCTGCTTGAGAATATTATTTGTTGAAAATTTTGCTAGAGGGTTTAAGTTTCCTTTATCATACTAAATTGGTTAATGGCATTTTTTCATCATTTCCTTTGAATGTATCCCTATCTCCCAGAAATTGTAGAAATTGGTGTTTTACTCTACTTGTAAGGTTTTAGCATATGGTTTGTGAAAGGGAGAATCATAGGAGGGCAGTTCACAGAGAGTGTTTGTTTTTCAAAGGCAATATTCAAGGTGGATTTAAGCTCAGCATAGGTGGAACACAATTTCCCTTATCATTGGTACTCACTGTGTGATGAAAACTGTACCCTGAATGATGTCCTTACCCTTCAAAGGGACATATTCTTATAGTTAACCATCAGGCTCATTTCTCATGTCAGGTTTTTATAAAATTGCCTGGATGTTAATTGTCCAAATTAGAAGGTAAGAAAAGCAGTCATAATAAAAGATTTCCCACAAAATCATCACCTCATCTTAATTTTTTCATGCATCTGAATAGGGGCTTGACAACTTTGTCCAAGTCTCCAGATTTCTAAAACTCTCTGTGATACATCAACTAGTTTATGTATAGCTGAGGTGGTTTGTGTATGTTCATTTCTTGTCATTGAAATGTCTTCTGTTACTTTGAAAATCCTTGTAAACTATTTTGAGTGTTCTGCACAGTGGCCAATTTTTGGAAGATCTTTTCTTTTTAAATGTCTTTATTTAGAGGAAACATAAATAAAATAGCCATCAAAATCCTGTCTCTGCAAATGGTTGAATTCAGAGTTAGTGAAGTATTTCATCCAGAAAGTGATGCTATGATGTGGATGAAATGAAATGTAATGAAAGCAATCTTTATGCAACGAGAAAAATCTAGCCCCAAAGACATGGTGTAAATGCTTACTAGTTAAGTCTTTAAACTATGAGTCATAACCCATGATTAGTGAAGTATTCCTTCTCAGCTTTCAGTAACCATGAAGGTAATTTTTATAAAAGTAGTTTTTTACCCTACCCATAGTGATAGCTAGAAAAGATAAACTCCCACACAAGGCAGTAGTGGGGGCAGCGAGGGAGGAGGTTACGATCTGCGTGGGAAGCTGTAGGTTGTCAGGGACGCTTTATGGTCCCAGATGAGGCTCCTACTCATCTAGCTTGAGCAGTTAGCAGCCCCTTTTTAGTTGCTTAGTTGGTCCTGTTCTCTCTCTCTCCCTCCTGCCCACCCCACCGTCAAATCCAACACATATGTTTAAAAAACAGCTTGCAGTTCTTATTAGAACACTTGAACTTGTATCAACTTGCATCAGCCAATGGAATTAGTTATTAAGATCTTATTAACACATATTTTATCACTCAAGCCATATGTTTCTGTAAATATATTATTGAGTCATTCCATTTAAAAATAAAGATGGTGTGTCCCTCAGGATAGTGTGTGTGTGTGTGTGTGTGTGTGTGTGTGTGTGTGTCCTTCAATATATTAAATTCAGCATTTCATTCAAAATTATCCAAAGCCTTGGGTCATACTGTTCCTAGTTTTCACCAAACAAATAATTTTTAATTTCTAATCTTTGCATTGCTCAGTCTGGGACTGTAGCTCAAAATTATCTTAGGAGAGAATACAGTCCCCTGCAGAAGCATATACCAAACAGAAATCAATATTCTGAATTTATTTTTCTCTTAAAACTGAAGTCTTCACAGAACTTTTTACATTAGCTTTTCTTTTATCACAGACCAATCTCAAATGTCCACATTACGTATTTTGTGTAAATATATATGTATATCCATGTCTCTTTCTACACTCGTGTCCATACACTCATAGAGACAGAGGTACATGGGATGAAAATAAAACAGAAGTCACAGCAGCACATTTTCACAAGCTGTTTTTTAAACATATGTGTTGGATTTCAATTTCATAATCCTACCACCACCTGAAAAGGTGTTCAGTGGGCAATCTTAATCTGAAAATCTGCAGATCCATGGTGGCCATGAAGAGTTTGAAATGCCGATGAAGCCACACCTCCTTGTCACTTTAGAGTCCCTTGTATGCCTCATTAATACGGGGCAAGGAAACGGAGTGCACTGCTTACTTCCCCAGTCTCGACGGCCTGTTGCCACGCCTTAAGGAGGTACTTCCTCTTTATCCACAATTTTAGCATGAGCTTTTGTGGCCTAATTTCCAGATATTAGCTTCCCTTCCAATTATTACTCTGATTATTTCTGTGAGGGCAAGGGAACCATATCCCATATTTTACAGGACAAAGTCCTCAGGTTTTCAGATTTCAGCAGACTTGCCTGCCGTCGCTCAGCAGCTGTGGCAGAGTTGACCCTCACAAGGTTGCTGTCTTTTAAGAAGAGCAGTCCTCCAGTGGAACTTTGCTGATGCTACCTCAATGGCCTTGAGGAGTATCACTACCCCACCTAATTCTCATACCACAAGTAGGACCAGGATGTAATTTTTCTTAAGAATTTCCTCAAGAGTTAAAAATAATGGATACGTAACTCAGAAAGTACCTTACAACTGTGACTAGAGACCTGAAGATGGCTTTTGATAACTCTGTGTCGCCAGCAGGAAGGGACAATATAACCCCCGACTCATAGGAGGCCTCAGATATCCATACCTCAGGATTCACTGAGGGGAAATGTTCTTTTCTGTCTAAGCTGATTAGCAGGATGTCTGAGATGACCTAGCAACTTTATAGGCAGCCTCTTTAATCCTCACAACAACCCTATAATAATAATAATTACTATCACCACCACGATAATTCTTTTTACAGATGAGGAAAATAAGTCCCAGAGAGACTAAAAGTCATCTTGCTCAAGATCACAAAGTCAGGATTTGAAAACCCAAAATGGCTGACTCTCTCACTTCAGGGATCTAGAGGCAACTAAAACTCTGATGGTGGTCAGAGCGCTAACTTCAAACACTCGACTTAATAAAATTCTGACAGCTTCTTAAGTGAAGGAGATGGGAGGATACCTTGCCATAAGGAAGGAGTCAGGTGAGAGAAAGAAGCAACCATATTCTGAAGGCGAGGAGGAACAGCTGACTCTGAAATGTCACCTCCTATTGCAGACCTCCAAGTTACGGCAGTGTAAACGTTGATGCACTGTGAGTCCAGAGGAAAAGACATTCCTCCAGCCACACATTGCCCCAGCTCCTCCACCTTGAGACAGGAATCCCGACAGATCCTAATACTGCACCCCCAGTATCATGTACATTGGGGAGGAAGATAAAGAGACATTATATTATTTCTATTGTCCTTTAAAAAGCTTCCTTCCCATTCCAAAGAAAGCCCAATCTTACAGGTAAGCATTGGTTAAGCCATGATTCATCTGATGTCTTTATGGCTTGGACTACAAAGGTGAGTACATATATGACCCTTGAACACCATGGGTTTGAACTGTGTGGGTCCACTTGTGGATCCTTCTCAATAAATATGGTACAGCACTGTCAATGTATTTTCTCTTCCTTATGATTTTCTTAATGTTTTCTTTTCTCTAGCTTATTTTATTGTAAGACGACAATATATAATACACACAACATACAAAATACATGATAATTGACTATGTTATTGGTAAGCCTTCTGGTTAACAGTAGGTTATTAGTAATTAAATTTGGAGCAGGGGTCAAAAGTTATATGTGGATTTTCAACTGCATGGGGACTTGTTGCCTCTAACCCTCATGATGCTCAAGGATCAACATACATATATACATGTGTATGTATACACACACACGTATTCACATACACACATATGTGTACACACACACACATACCTACATGCATGTGTAAAGTTAGAAGTTACAGTGCTATTTAACAGAGATATAGGGAATGATGTGGACACTATAGAGTCAAAAGTCAAAACCTGGGGACCCAAAGGCCAAGGCTAACAACATGGTAAGCTCTATAAGAGGATGTTCACCACTGGAAAGAACAGAGGCCAGCGGTGAAGAAAAAATAGTGGGTCTATACCTAGTGGGCAGTCAGGAGTCAAGCAATAAGGTCAAGGTAAATTACTTGTCAGTTTGACAAGCAAGAATGTAAATCCCACCTCTTGAAATTACAGATGGCGATTTGCAGTTGCACTTCTTCGACATAATTAAATTCATGGCAGATGGTACAATTCTTTGCATTGTCATGCAGATTTTACAACTACTCTAAAAATATAACAATTTTAATGGCACATTACTTCATTTTATCTGCTATCCCAAATTATTTGATGCAATTGCTTCTTCTTTAAGTCATAGCATTTATACCTTCAAGATTCTACAAGCTCAACAGCAATTATGGTGACACTACTTGTAAAATTTATGAAGTATATGCTCAAGTTAAAGTCTAAGCTGAGAAAATTGAATGGCTTTATGAGATTTTATTGCAGAAATCTCTATCCTAATAACACAACACTATCTTTAAAGTGATGAATACAGGCCTAAGATAGCACACTTCCTCCCCAGTCAGGGTGTAAACATGATTTTTAAAGCTGTACAAATATATCTAAACAAGATATCTCATTTCTGCCCTCTAGGCATAACTAAACTTGACTTCATAATCCTAAATGCTCAGACTAATAGCTAGGGAGCAACTTTTCGACACAAAACTTCCGGACTTGCAGAACCATCACCAGTCAAGCAGCCCTCCTGTCTAAAGAACAGTGTCCGTATGATAATACTAGAATCTGTTCTACCTAAACAACCTCTCCCAGGAAGTTCAATTTTACTGAACTTTCCATATTCTGACCCAATCCAAGTTAGTGCTTTTGTTCAACTGCACTTCATACATGATCTTGAGTCATCCTTTCACTGGTCAAGCTTATTAACAAATGGAAAATGGACAAAATCATATTCACTGAGAGATTCTTAATCTATTCCCAATATCTTTCTTTAAAAAATCATTTCCAATAAATACACAATTATTTCATCGATCCATTCTAAATATTTTCAAGTCTACTTTATTGTAACTACCACAGTCATGCTTACCTTGATTCATCNAAGAGATTCTTAATCTGTTCCCAATATCTTTCTTTAAAAAAATCATTTCCAATAAATACACAATTATTTCATCGATCCCTTCTAAATATTTTCAAGTCTACTTTATTGTAACTACCACAGTCATGCTTACCTTGATTCATCTTCTTTTTTGGCCAACCTGGTTTCGTTGTCTACCTATAACCATCACAGCAAGGTATCAGAAAGAATTTTTAGCCTAAGCCAAGATCTTTGATCTCCAACATATCTATTCCAAGGCTGTGGTTCTGAGGCTCAAAGGAAGGCCCTGGGAATTTCATGATTATACTCAGAGTCTCTGACCTTTTCCACCTTCTGCTGCTCATAACCAACATGCCTAAGCCTCACCCTACTCCTCCCCCACGCCAGGGTCCTCCTAATAGTCAGTACATACTGTGCAGATTTGTACAACTTTCCATTCATATAGACACAGACCACTTTTAGGAAGGAAGGAATTAAGTAAAACACTTTAGTTTCTCCTCCCAAAGGGCTCTGGGTGCAATAGTTTGCCTTACTCCTGGCCCTCATGGCTGATTCTAAGATGTGATAACTGACTCTGATCCAACAAACTGTGTGAATACATTGGCCTGCTTTCTCCTTGGTTCTCATTCCTGAATTTCTTCTGTAACCTAACATCCTGACTCACTGTTTTGGCTGAGTTTTCTGTCCTAATTGGCAAGTCAGATCTCCTGGCCTCCCACAGAAAACATTCTGATACCCACAGTTTACCCACATAGCTCTCTAGTCGTATCATCAGCTGAAGCTGAACCTAAGCTGACACATTTCTCATTAAGTTTCCAGCAACGACTGGAACACTTGCTTTCTGATTTCTGCTTGCTTGGGAACTTCTTGCCAAATTGAGGAAGTTGTGTATATTTTTAAAAAGTTATCTTCTAATTGTAAACTTTGTTTGCATGAAACCTCATCTCACTCTGTTTTTACCCATTTAAACTTTTAGTCTGGATCCATTCCTCAGGGATGATGTTGGAAAAATGTCCAGAACAGAGTGTAGACGGCACCCCATGTGAAAGTGTGAATGAGTATCACACTACAAGGCTCCTTTATTTCCACATATTATCCCCCAGAAGGATTTGCTTAGGTAACAAGGTGGAGATGCTTTTCTTTGGAAGACTTTTCAGAGGTTTTCTTGTGAGAAAAGCAGTGTGTGTGAGGAAAGAGCCCAGCTTTCCAAGGAGCACAGGCCACAGGTGTCCAGGGAGCAAGCAAGGACAAGGGAGCAGGCAGCTGCTAGATACTCTGGCTCCCCAAAGGGGTAGGGACAGACAACTGGACTCATTCCCTCAGGGGAGCAGTGAAGCATGGTTTTTTGAGAGATGGGAAGTGAGGAGCCTGGGTGGGCAAGGTGTTTGTTAGAATTTAGAGGAATGATTTCAGAATGAGGCAAGAAGTGCTCCAGACCTGCTTAAGAGACAGAATAAATGATTGTGTTGTTTTGTTTGTTTTTCTCAGAAGTGAGGCTGTGGGCATGTGCATTGGATACCCTTTAATGTTTTTCAGAAGACAAAAATAAAACCAGAATTACATAATTATACAGAATAACAGAATTACAATATTTAACCAATATTTAATGGTTAATGTACATTTTTAAGTATCTGACAGGACAGTGTATCCGTTTTTGCTGTGTAACAAATCACTCTAAAACTTAGTGATGTTATAAAACAAGCCATTATTTAGCTCACAATTTCATGGATTGTCAGTTTAGGCTGGACTCAGAGAGGCAGTTTTGGTCACAGTGGGACCCATATATATTTGCAGCCAGCAGCTGGCCAGGCTAGGCAATCATGTTGGCTGGCCATTAAACTAGGTGGAGGGAGAGGGAGCACCTGGGACACATGTCTCTCCTCTTGATGAGAAAAACTGAAATGTCACATTGCTTCTCCCATCAAGAGAATAGAGTCTATTTCTCTATTCCCTGAATCTGGGCTGGTCTCATAGCTTACTTTGGCCAGTATAATATACAGGAAGCAAAGTCATTTCTGAGCCTAGGCCTCAAGAGGCATGTTCGTTTCTGTTCCTCCTTTTCAGAACTCTACCAGTTACCAATGAAACATTAATGAAATATCATTGAAATGTGAATTGCTTTCTGGATGGGAATGTGTGGTTCGAAACTGGCTGTTTCAGATACAGAATCAAACTTACAAAATACTGTGTTGTTTCAATAACTTAGCCAAAGTCAATGTCTCACTTTTCGCCCAACATCCATGAAGCATTATATTTCTTGAGAAATGACAAGTATTTAAGTTGGTATCCTTCTTGCTTTGACTATTGTAGGCTTGCTGTTCTGCTTTACGAAGAGTGTACAGATTCCTTATGGAGGTGGCTATTACTATGTGACTTGTAATCAAACAGTCTTTGATCTATGGGCATAAGGAATTTCTACCCTGACTGAAGAAATTCATGAAGAGCACTCCTCTAAGATCCTAAGGAAAAGACTTTGCTTCTTGTTACCAGTGACACAAGACAGGATGGAAACCTCAGAACCTGACAAAAATCAACAGCCAAAGGAGAGATTTCTGAAGTGGTTCATGACCTCAAAGACAGAAAAACCATGGAGAATTACCTCACTACCAAAGAACAACTCCAGAATAGACAGCGACTAGGAGAATTCCCATGGCTTCCCATCCCAAATGGAAGGTAACCACACAGACCAATTGAGAAAAGCTATAGAAAGATGCTTGACAAAAGAGAAACAAGTGAGGTCCAAGTAGAATATATTTACAGCTGAGGATGGCTGAACCATTTTGATATTTCCACACAGAGATGAAGTAGGAAAAGATGAGTCTCCAGAGGTCCATCAGGAGCAGGACAAGGGAGAGAGTTCCAATTCTAGAAAATGTAGTGGACTTTGAGAGCTAGCAATAATGCCACAGCTTCTGAAGTCCGACCCAAGAAACAAGAACATAATGGTGGAAATAATCAGGTTCTCCAATTATAATCAGCAAACATCCCACCCACAATTTACTTTCAAACTCCAACCTGTCAACCTGAACCTCAGTTTATAGGCTACATTAACTAATTTGACTTCACTAGAATGAGATGGTTCACAAACAGGAGAAATACTTAACCCTGACAATTCAAAAACTCTGCCATGGACAGGCAATTAAAGGTCTACCTCCTTGGTAATGTTCTGCTTCTTGAAATGAGTGTTGTTTATACAGGTATATATTGTTTTTGAAAATTCATCAAGCCATATATTTAAATATGTTCACTATTTGTATGTATTATACATCAATTAACAATTTAAAATTTAAAAATAAAAGACTACCTTCTAAATTCTTCTAACATTGAGGTGTGGACTCTGTTTTGGCTGTGCTGAGAAGAAACATGTAGTCACAGGTTGTAACCATGAGATGTTTTCCAGAGAAATTAATTCTCCTTTTCACATTACCTGTGGTCACAACCTTTGGGATAAAAGAAGGAATCACACAGAAACTCATGGTTGAGCCTGGCAGAGGCCACTGGGTGCAGTGTCCTCTGACCCTAGAAGAAGGAGATACAGTTTCCTGTTAGACGGTGAATAGGAAGACTGTGGGATCAAAATGAACATAGACTTTCACATTACAGAGGGTGACAAAGATTTTACTAGGGTGTGACCAGAAATATTTCACACCATTTCTTGTGAGTAGAGCAGTCACAGAGACAAGATCACTGCATTTTTGGAAGATGTATTAGAGAACACCCTATTTGTCCACCTGTGAGTCTTTCTCCTATTGTGTCTGCTTTACTTTTATATTATTTCCACACTCACACAAGACCCTTCACTTTTGGCACATCTGGTCACCAAATGTGTGGAAGCTTTCCCCCACAACAAGTCTCTGTGACACCAGCTGTGTGTCCTACAATTCAACACATATCTGACACTATCTACCCAGAAATAGCATCGGATCCCACAGGTTAAGGGCTCAGTCGCACAAGACCACCTACCTCCAACTTCAGAGGCCAGTTGCAAACCTAGATTGCCACATGTGCTTTTGACAGATTGGGTATATATTGGGAGTTCCAACGACTCCCTCCTTGGACTTCAGACACTCATCACAAGTCCAGGCTTTTACCTGTCTTTGTGATTGACACACTATTGATGGGAAGTTCCCACCACCACAACCTTGGTTAATTTGCTAGAGTAGTTCACAGAATTCAGAGGAACATTTTGCTAGATTGTTGGTTTATTGTAAAAGGATCTAACTCAGGAACAGCCAGATGGAAGATACGCATAGGGCAAGGTAAGGGGAAAGGATGTGGAGCTTCCGTGACCTCTCACAACATGCCACTTTCCCCAAATCACCATGCATTTACCAACACAGAAGCTCTTCAAAACCCATCCTTTTTAATGGAGTTTAATGGAGTTTTAATGGGTTTTTAATGGAGGCTTCATTACAGAGGCATAATCGATTAAATCATTGGCCATTGTTGATTGATCCAACCTCCAACCTCACTCCCCTCCCTGGAGGTCAAGGATAGAAAGAAAAATTCCAACCCTTTAATCTCATGGTTGGTTCTCCAGGCAACTTTAGGTAAGGTCCAAAAGTTACTTGTTAACATAACAAAAGGTAGCTTTATGGCTCTCATCGCCTAAGAAATTCCAAGGGTTTACAGAGCTCTGTGCCAGAAAGGAGGGCAAAATCCAAATATATATTTCTTATTATAAATCACAGTATCGGAGCACCTGAGTGGCTCAGTTGGTTAAGCATCTGCCTTCAGCTCAGGGGATCAGGTCATGATCCCAGGGTCCTGGGTCCAAGTCCTCCATCTGGCTCCCTGTTCAGTGCGGTGTCTGCTTCTCTCTCTCCCTCTGCCTACTGCTCCCACTACTTGTTCTATCTCTCAAATAAATAAATAAAATCTTAAAAAATAAATCAAATCAAATCAATCAATCACAATATTGCAAAGGGTCATTGCAGGTGAATGTTATGTTCTATTCATCCTCAAGGGAACTGGACTTTTTTCTTTGAGACAGCACACCACTTTGGCTCACTTGGATATATTCAAGCAGAGTGTTAGGGCAGAAGAGACTGAAATGAAAAAATGAATGGGCGGAGGGAAATTGGAAATGGTGAAGTCTTTTAAGTTTAGTTTTGGATCTACCTCTTACCCCAGCTGACCTTAAAATTCTTAGTGATACGTGAAAGAATCATAATAATCTGTGTGGGACAGTGAGAAAAGTATGTGTTTCTGAGACATACAAGCCAGGGTCTGAAACCTAGCTGTGCTAATTACTGGCTGAGATAAGATAGTTTAAATCTTGGTTGTCAGGGCTGATGTTGGATGTTTACACCTACTCTTGTTCAGGTCTCCCCTCTCATTGGCTGATGCCTATGTTGACCTAGTTGTCAAATACTTTGAATATCACTTCTGCATCTCTGAGTTTCATCTTCCTCATGGGTAATAGGGAGCTAGTGACACCTTATTTACTAGTCACTGTAAAGTATACATGATATAATTCAATGTTTCTCAAACTTCAATGTTTATTATGAGATTCCCTTCATAGCTGGAGATCTTATTGAAGTGAAGATTTTGATTCAGTAAGTCTGGGATGGGGTCTGAGATTCTGCCTTTCTGACAAGTTTTCTGCTGGTCCAAAAACTTCACTAAGTAGCTAGGAGACATTGGAGAGAATATGTGTTGTGGTGAGCACTGGGTGTTGTCTACCTGTACCCTTGAAACAAATAACAGATTATATGTTAATTATAAATAAATAAATAAATAAAATAAAAATTGGGGAAAAATAAAGGCACAGTTGGATAAGCATAAATAAATAAATAGCCAAGGAATAATATTCGTAAAGCATCTGATATATAATAGATGATCAGAAATTACTACTAGTCATTATTCCCAGTTATCATCATCAACAAACTCATATGTGTGAATTGCTTCTACTTATAGTTAATTATCATACAACACAACAATGATAATATAAGTTATTTAAATTTACCCAACCTAATATATATAATGAATTTGGCTTAATTTAAGTGATGGGCTCTTTTCATATGTGTTTATTTTTTGTATTGCATAAATCATTTATTCACAATTTTAAAAACCAGAGAGAATGACCATGAAAACCTCTTGAATTTGTGACATTATTTTTTATTTTTCCCTCCATTTTAGTAGATAAAGGAGAGACTATAATTTATTAAATGATAAGAAGTGTTCTTAGTGTTACCCAATCATAAATATTATTGCCAATAGTAATACTTGTTAGCTTCATTCGGTAATAAAATATTACACCTAAAATGATACCAATTACTATATGTAGAGAAAAGAAAAAACAGGAGGGATATGTAGCAAATTACCTGAGTATGGTGTTTTCTTAGGAAATCACAGCCTAATATCAGGAATTATGTCCCCATTTTTTCTCTTTCCATGTAATAATAGTTTTATACCCTTAAACTTGGCATAATTCCCATGTTTGACATTTGTAATTAAAAAGTTAAAGTAAAAGTGATTATTACTTTTAGTCCTTGGATATGCTTGACTTTCTGGATCCCTTGCATTTTTTTGTAAAATAGATAGTATTTTCTTGAGTGTGAAGTACTTCCCCTTACTGTCAAATGTTTTTACAGAGCAGCGAAGAACACGAGATCAGTTTCTCCTAAGGTCTACTTACTTCTTGGCAGTAAATTAGGCATTCAAGTATATACTTTTTAGTTGTGCTGAAAGTCCAACTCTTCTAGGTCTTTAATGCTTTGGTTTAAGAGTTGAATGAGTTAATATACTTCCATGAGTAGAACTGACTCTGCATAGACACACTTGTAGACAATGGGAGGATTGTATTTTTGATATTTTTTGTCCTCAGGTATGCAAGGGACCTTAAAAACCATAAAACCAATCAAAATGGAAATGTTCTGTTTGCTATTTAGGATGACACCAAATTATAGACTCTTCAACCTGGGATGGGATTTTTAGGCATGTCTTGTCCAAATCTCATTTTTAGGTAAAGGAATAAAAGTCTGTAGGGGTTAAATGAATCTGATTTGGAGTAATGCTGTTAGAATGAATGAATGCCACTGGAGAATAATGAATTGGTTTAAATTAAACTTCTGTGGGAAGATCTCAACATTTTTCTCCTTGGTGTATAAAATGATTTCCAATACAAATTTTTAAATAGTTTTGTGAGTTTCAAAGTGCTGGAGGTAAAGTTTTATATTTGTTATGTAATCTTCTGAGTCCTTTGGGATAAAACAGTGAGGACCCCTCCTACACTTCGGTGTAATAAATGACTTTTCCTTAAAATAATCATAAAGCTAATCATTTTAGTAACTGTTTTTACAGTTTTAAGGTTCCTGTCTATTCCCGAGTGCACAAACCCCACAATGTTGCCGAAGTGCAGTTAAGATCTGAAGAGCCCACGAAGACCCCTGGCTGTAAAGAAGGGTCCCAGAAGGTGGAAATCACAGCTTAGGATCAAAAGTTATTTCTTCATCTTAGATTTTCAATTGAAAACTGCTAAAATTAGACCTTCTAGAAGAAAAACGTCCCTTCAGATCAGATGTGTAGAGCTTCCAGTACCCAAACTCCATTTTTACACAGATGGGGAATGTGTAAATTATTCAATGTTGATCTTATAGAATTTGATCCAGAATGCCTGACTTCTAAGTTAATGCTCTCTGGGTGGTAATTCCTACAAGACAGAAATGATCAAAAGCAAATTTAATGTTGAAAACAGGTATGGTTCCTGAATTTGGATGAGAAAATAGATTCATGTGTATTGAAAACAGGAAGGGATGAAGTTGTGATGCGGGTAAAAGTCAAAGGGGTTGCACGTCAGAGTTCTCCTGGGGTGTCTCCACTTGTCAACGCCTGGGGTTGTCTTTTAAAGGTCACCACATCTTTGGGCCTGGTATACAGTGATAACTGGACTTTGGTCCCCAGCAGCTGCATTTCTGATTTATCTACATCCTCAACTCTCATCCATCCTTTCATCCTCTTTAGAAAGGAGATTTATGCTCCTTCTCCTTCCCAATTGTTTGCCTGATATAGCCTCTTTTGGCAGAATTTTTCAGAGAAAAGTTGGTTCCAGTCCTTAGGAAAAAGCAAAACTGTGATAATTTGATGGGTTTAAATCGTATGTTGTTTAGTCCCTTGTTAGCCATAACTGAAATTTTTAGAAAGCATACACACACATGTACACCCACACATAGTAATGAGGAAGAACTCAGCAAAAATGTATAGGATTACTCAAGACCTTAAAACAACAATTCTATTGGTAATAAAAAAGAATGGGGGAAAAATCTAATTTAACCATTATATCATGAGTATAACTGTTTCCAGAGTTTTATGAATGGGTATTCAGTTTTGCAAAATGATGACAAATAGTCTCTATGTTCTCTGTGTCTCTATGTCTCTGTTCTCTATGTCAATTTTCATCCAGATGAGATTTCCTCAAATAGCAAAGTCAGCTATACTCCTGGTTGTTAATGACAATTGGAATCTGGGAGGGAAAAAATATACCATTTTTTTATGAAGTAGAAGGCCCAAATTAAACACTAAGTTTTATTACCAATAAACCTGGATAGGAGACAGTAAAGCACAAGCCATATTCTCCTTCTAGATTGATATCCACCCAGCTGAAGCTCTTGGCATAACCGTCTCTGTTCTTTAAGTAATATTACAGGTGATGTCTTTAAGTTATAATAAAAATACACTCTCTGCTTTGACTCTCTTGTGAAAGCAATTAGGACCAAAGTTTGGCAATAGACCACAGCCTCCCCCTTGAAGGACCCTAGAGGGCCATCAAATGTCCCTAATCCAAAGAAAGCTCTCACTGAACAGTCAGAATCCAGTTTGAACAACTTCCAAAGAAACTCTACTTTCATGAGACTAACGTTGCCAGGTTGGCTTTATCATATTTCTTAGAAGCTTTGAAAGGAAGTTCCTCAACTGTAGTATTTACATTATGATCTTCATTCAATGAAGACCCCCATGATGTGGAATCTGGAATATTGGGAAATGGAGTTGGTGGCAGAGAGGGAGAGGGGCAGGCCTGGAATGAGACCACAAAACAATCATGTGGAAGCACTTTGCTGGGCTTCTCCGGGACACCTGCGGCTGGCCCATGAGGTGCAGCTGGGGTCCGGGGGAGCCTTCTTACTAGGAGACACTTTTGGCTCATCCTTTAAGGCAGACTGGATTTGCCCTTTCCCAAACCCAGAGCTTGGAAACCTCCACCCCTTAGACTCTTAAATATAGTTGATATTACCTCTAGATAAAAGAAGAAACACTGCAAATGACTTTCTTTTTTCCAAACTCAACTCTCAATGGCTTTGTCTTACTTCGATAGTCTCATTTTCTCCTTCTTTCCCCCTTTCCCTCAGACACTTGTACCCACAAGCCATGTGAAATTAATTTTGGATCAATCACTTTAGATATTAGTCTTCAAGTTTTATTAAAATATTTTTCAACTCATTTCCTTGTTTTTCCCTAAAGGTAAAACACTGAACAAAATGCTCTTTTGTGAACAGTAAAAATAATTTGGTCGGCAAATAGCAGCTTTTCCTTCCAGTTGATGTTGAGTGGCTCAGGTATACACTAGAAACAATGCAGTGCCTTATGGACCAGCCACATCTTTGTTTCATGGTGGTGTTCTACAAAGTCTGGCTTCCCTTTCACAGCTCCGATGGTGGGAGGTGGAGATAATAAGATCTGTCCTTGTGTTAATGGACGCTCTTTTCTTGAATGTTTCATGAGGTAAAGGAAAATCATGTCTTATTTCATTTTCCATTGACTAGCATCGTCATCCCCACTGTCCACCCCATAGTTTTTAATGGAAATAACCTTCCTGTATAATCTTCAGTAGACTCTGAAGCAAACTTTTATGCTTTCTCTACATTCCTTAATTTATGTGATCATCAAATGAAGAGGTGCGTGGCTTGAAATAAGGTTGGACACACTGTGGGAACACTGGAAAGTTTTCATGACAGCAGTTACATTGTGCATTTGTATAGCACTCTGTAAATGTAAAAGAAATTTAAGAAAAGGAAGAGCTTAATTAGATGTAGAGATTCCAGTCTGTAAGAATGACTTTATCACCTTATTGCTGTTTGCTGATATGTCTCCTTGCTCTTTTGGTATCACATTAAAATGGCATAGTCTTGTGAAATATTAAGTAATTACTTTTCTCACACGGAAAGGAACTAACAGGGTAAATGTCATTTTGTGTTATTTAAAAATACTTTTTAAAAGAAATGTTCACAAGACTTTAGGAGATCTTACAACATATCAAATGTTTAATAACTCAGATTAAGGACAGATTGTTTACTTCCTAGTTTTGTTTAGACTTTAAATTTTTTTTTTTTTAAGGTTGAGTGTCCATGCAAGATATGTGGCATTATGGACTATTTTTTCTTTTGGAAGTTTTTTGAAAGTATGGAAGTCCATAAAGAAAAATGTAATGAACATTCATGACTTCACCACCCAGGATTGATACTTACATTTTGTCATAAAAAAGATAATGTTGAAGTTCCCACTGTGATTCACTGACTTCGCAAAGTCTGTGTGTAGAAGTTAAATCACAGAGGTGGGATCCTCCTTAACTCACATTGTCAAATCTGCTTTCCTGCAGTGCAATGCCTTGTGAGGAGAGCTGGAGTCAGTCACACAGGCAAATTCTGACCCACTCCAACCTCTCCAGGGTATTGCCAACCTGCTGATTGCTGTTTACTTAAGGTCGCCATGACTACCTGAAGAATGAATACTTCAATATAAATGAGTGGTGCAAATAACCACTAGTGATTACTATTGAGTACTTTGTCAGCCATGATTTCATTCCTGAACTGGCACAAATTCCTTTATCATTTCGGAGAGGTTTGCCACTGCTGATTAATGCATAGAATATTTTCTCGTATGATGAGAAAAATATACATAATTCTTGTTCTGTTGTGCCAGTGAAACATGATAGAGACTATAAATATAATTCCCCCTCTAAGTAAAAGAAAGAAAGAAAGAAAGAAAGAAAGAAAGAAAGAAAGAAAGAAAGAAAGAAAGAAACCCCAACAAAACACACACACACACACACACACACACACACACAAACCACTCAGCAACTTCTTTTTTTTAAGGTAGTGGGCTTAGTTCTAAATTTCTCTGAAGGATGAGTATTTAAATGTTAACCTGGGTGCTAACTCTCTCAGGGAAAGAAATAGGAAGATGAAACAGAGGAACATTCCTAGAAATGAGTGTGTGACCTACGTGGTCCTTACAGTAAATTATACTAATTCTACATTTATGTTTATGTGTTGTGATCCTATTAAGCTGAGATAACTTTTCCATTAAGTGGGCAGGTTGATTTCCTGTAGTGCCCCCAATTGCTTGAAGAGGTGTATTGTTTTCTTGTGTTTCCATTACAACATACAGACTAAGAGGGAATCCTCTGTGGTATTTTCACATAGGTTATGAATCTTTTATCTGGTGGTTGTATTTGTATCAGAGAGGTGAATATTAATAGCCTCTTGGCAGCAGAGTGACTTTCTTAAAAAAGGGGTTTCCCTATGTATGGGTGGATTAACCTTTCAAAATATATGTTTCTACTTAAACCACTTAGTTACTGTTTGATTCAAAGAGTCATAAAGACAACCTTGCCACATCTCTATTAGACCTTGTAGTATGCTTACCTAGATCTGAGAGGGACTTTCAGTAGAGAACATGGTGAGTAACCTAACGCCGGGTGCCTTTACTTTCATTTCGCTCGCTTACCAGGGTTTGCTGTATCTTCATTTCTTTTTTAAATGCTTAAAGTTTTCATTTTAAAATGGCATGTATGTTGGATGATAAGTTTTGCAATAGCAATTAAGATATGGTTTCATGTATTCCAGGTGGGAAGTAAGATGGAACTTATGAAATGTAATAATATGTGATATTCTCCTTTAAAATTTTCATTGCTTTTACCAGTTAGCCCTTTTGTCCACATCACAGTACCAAGCTTTTGAAATGACACATTGAGCTCTATGAATATTATCCTATTTATTATTTCTAGCTTTTCTGTAAAGAGTAACTAAATTTAAATACTTATATGAATAATTTAACTATGCCTTGTTCTTTTAGTCTATTACGGGGGTTAACAATCTTGACTGAGGAATAATCAGTGTAGGGAGTTGGGCAGCGTGTGTCACTGTATTCTTCATGGTACCACGTAATCACGTTGATGGGAGGCATAAAAAGATCTCAAAATGCATACTTCTAAATATAAAGTCACTGGACTGTTTTATTCAAATAGTCTAATGTTGCAAAAGAAATAAAAAATAAACCTCCTTGGGCATACTTTGAGTGTAAGCAATCAAATTGACATCCAAGGAAAGTTCATTTTAAAAGTCAGGGATGGACAAAGGTAGACTAAATGCCTATGAGCATAGGGACAATGTCTCATTAACCTAGCAGCATTAAATTTCTGGCTTGGCCATGACATTTCTTGCTGTGAAATGCTAAGGGACTTCATTTTTAGGAATCACAGGTCATGCCCTGTTACAGAAACTCCAAAAGCCCTCTTTTAAACAGTACAGCATCCATACGCCTGTCCCTGGCAGCATAAGGCTTGCACAGGACCTTAACCATACATGTGAGAAGCAAGTTATTTGTAGAACGGGTCAATGTGAGCTCACTATTTTCAGATATGCTCTCCTCAGTTTTTTGAGGCAATTTTTAAAAAAATAAGAATTGTAATATATTTTTAAAGTGCAGAAAATAAGGGGAGACATATCTTCTCATTTTCCCCTTTCCTCTTCACTCTCTGTCTTTCTCTTTCTCTCCCTGTCTCTGTCTCCCTCTCCACTTGCTTCTATTCTCTCTCTCCACTAAGTCTTCATTTTAATTAGTGTATTATTGGCTTCCAGTACAACTTTTCCAAAGAAATTTGTGGCCACTGTACCATTTCCCAATCTAAATTAGGTAAATGACACATGACTGAGGAAGAAATCATGGTTTTTGAATATGGGAAATTGAATATTAAACTCAATTCCTCCTGTTAAAGGAATGCGAAGCACATAGCACCAAAGGAATAATACAGGAATTACATAGGAGAGATAGGCATCCCTATGCCTAGTCAGTCAAGGTCCCTGACCCCAGACCGCTGGACTCCACAGGGGTTAGTCTCTTTATTAGGTCAGTGGGGGTGAGGGTGGGGAGGAAAGCAAAGACGCTTACTAAGTTCTTTGTCAGCTGAATACTTCCTGCTGAGGATAAAACCTTAGGCCTCGTTTTAATTAATTTTTAAAAGGTGCTCTTTAATGCTTTATTTTTCAGTGCTTTAAAAACTATCATTTTCTAAACTTAGTATCCTCATTCAGATTAGATAATGAGGGTCCCTCAGAGGAAGACCTGTGAGTCACAGTTGTTCTCCCATCTGTTTGGAGTTGGGACAGCTTGGACCTTTCGAATATTGTTTTCATGAAGGATGAAGGACTTAGAATAAAAGAAACGTACTTTATACACATATGTCTTCAAGTCTTTAAGAGGCAAAAATTAAAAATGTCTTTCTACTGAAATTACACAGAGCATGAGTAAAAAATTACTTTTATTTGAAAACACTGCCAAGATTAAATATCCCGATGGTTTTAAAATTAAAACAACATATGGGTGAAAATTATTCTAGTGGCCACAAAGCACAGTTTCAACAAATGGATCCTGTGATAGATCTAAGAAAGTAGAAAACCTTGGATGACAGAGAAATAGTCACAGTGGGGCAGTTAGTACACAGTTAATAGATTATCAGGGTAAGTAATCATAGTTAATTATTCTATGCTTTTGTATAAACTCTGCAAGAAGAAACATATTAGGCAGCATAATTCATAGAATACATCTGAAGGTAAATAATCCCTTTAACAGTTTTAAATTACAAATATGGTGAAATGTTTCCTTTTGATGTGAATAAATCGTGGTAAATAGAATAGATTATATTCTGGTGACTCTAAAACAGATTGTATGCTTCAGGTTGTATCAGTATCATCTTCAATAGATTGCTGTATTCACTTTTTTTCCTTCTACTTTTGAGAATACATCATCAATTTTCACAAATTTTTTCCTAGAAGAAGGGATTCAAAAGTCTTCTGGGAAGATAACTTATATTTTTTAAATTACAAAAGGCAAAACAGCTAGGGATACTAAATTAAGCCAAAAAAAGTGTTCAGTCTAAACAAAAGAGAAATGTGTGTGCTTCCCTTTTGAATTTTTCTGTAGAGAGGAATATAAAATATTGGCACAGTATGAAAACTGTCAGATTTGAATTATAATGGAAAAATGAGTGAGAAGATTTTCAACTTTAAGGTGTTTAATGTAGGCAGATTTTATCCTACCTAAATATGTGTTGAAAAATAAGATGAATTTCTATTTAGAGATTCTTCTGTTGCTCGTCTATAAACAAGAAGAAATATCAAAAAACATAAACATAAACATTAACAGTAAGAGAAGACTAAGGTGAAGACTATATAATTAGTCCGAGAGGATCTTAAATTTCACAGGTGAAAACCTAAGCACAGATTCTGATAGCTGAACTCCAGGGTTCGGGGGCCAAATCTCATCTCAACTTTTTATTACTGACAGAAAGCATTTATAAAAATCCTAGAGCTGAGCTCAATCATTATTAATTAATTCTTATTATAATTAAAGTCTTTCTCTTATTTTTGTTAGGGTCATCTTGAGATATTATAGTTCTTTATGTATGTTTGTTAATCTGGAGATAATCACCTGCTAAAATTCCAAGGTTATTTCTTTGTGGTCATGGGTATTTAGACTTATTGCAATTGTTTGATTTTTTCATATTTTACTTTTTAACTGAAATAAATTAACAGTGTTATACTAGATTCAGGTGTACAATGTAATGATTCAACATTTCTATACATTACTCAGTGTTCATCACTGTAAGTGTACTCTTAATCCCTTTCATCTTACAATTGCTTGCTTTTAATAATAATAGTAACAATAACAATATTTTGAAAGTATAGTCTCTGATATGGCTTCTGTTGTGAAAAAATTGGTGTCGATCAAAATACATTCACCTGAAGCATATTTTCGTAAAACAAACAACACATCCTTAATCCACATTTTCATGATTATCAGCAAAATAATCAGCATTCACAAATAATAACATACATACTAGCATTCATGTTTCATAAAAATCACTTTCTCTGTAGGCTTTCAGTGATACTAAACAAGATTTAAATTCCATAATTTTTATTTATGGTATACTAAATAGTACATCTGATCATTACTATAGTACCAAATAGGCAATTCTAATAGTACTGAATAGGCAACTCAAGGCAAATGTGCTTTTGTGTCCTATCAGGCCACCTGCACTACTCCTCCTCTATGGAATTGGTTGTATTTTGGTGACTCTCTCAGATACATACAGCATGAGTGATATTGCAATGTGTATAATCCTAGGATGACCAATTCCACAGCACCTATGTATTGGAAGGGCTCTTAGCCATTATAATGTTCAGTCTTTGTTCATTTCAGAAATGGTGATAAACACCTTATTCGGGAACAAGCACGTTTAGTGACAGCCCTAGTGACAGAATCTTGGTCTCCTGACTCCTAGTTCAGGAACTTCTCCAGTGTCAGTTTCCAGATGTCTGTTTTCCATAGAGAAGTAGTGCAGGTGGCCTGATAGGATTGAGTAATAGAGAATGTGTGATGGCAAAGAATTTTACTTTATTGCTATAAAACAAAAAGACTTCTTAGAAGGAAATAGATGATAAAAGTCCCCTGATTTGACACCTTTCTCAGAAATATGAAATGGAAAAAAAAAAAAACAGCAGTTCTTTTGGGCATTTCTTTCTTTTGGTTTAACCAAGCGATGTATAGCCAAAAATCTTTCTTATTCTTAATTTCCCTGAAGCCATTACTGTAAATGAGACTGGTATGTGATTTTCCTCTCCTCCAATTTCTTCCACACTGCAATCAAAGGGCGTTAAGTATCAGCTAGATATAGGAATCCTACTTGCTAGAGCAAATAAATGAATGAAAACCTAGAACATATGCTTATTTTTTATGACATTATCATAAAAATGACCAGAAAAAAACAAAAACAAAAAACAAGTGTCTAATGTGGTGCTTTTTTTCATATTTGTTTCTTACTAATAATAACAAGGAACTCAAAACTGTTATGCATTATTGTCTGCATATTGGCATCAAATAAGTTCATGCTTTGGAATTGACAAAAGGTTATGAAAAACACACTTACTAATTGCTGAAAGTAAACAGAAAATTTTTTTGAAAGGATTGTGTTTTGTTTGTTCACTTTGCTGTTTTTGAAAAAATAGAATTTTAAAACCTTTAGGCAGGAGTTCATTAACTGGTTCTTCGCAGGTCCTACCGCAGAGTGCTGCCAATGTATGTTAGCTTCCTGACCCTGCAGGATTTTCCCACTCCTGACTGAAACTATCGCTCTTTTTCTATCCTCCACTTAACCAACTCGTCACAGATTAACCATACTGACCATTTTCTCTGTAAAACATACAGACTGGCTCTCAAGGTACGCTGAATGCTTGCGGCTGAGGACATTCAGTTATTTCTGTCTCCAAAGTTGACTGGAACATTACACCAAGAGACAGCCTTGTTTGTTCCCCTGAGTATTGATGACAATCTTACTTTTCTTCCAATTTACACACTTTAAATGCAATTTATATAAGTTGATGACACATGAGTACAAAAAAGATACAAGAATTACTGTTTCTAAACAAGCTCATTTGAATACCTTGGAAATACCAATAAAGGTGAGTTGCCAAATTTACATTCGATGTGGGTGAGGCAAATATGAAAGATTGGACAAATATTATAAAGATCGAAAAGCATTGTTTTCAGATAGCTTTGTAAATGTCTTAAAATTCTAGTTCCCTCGTAAAGAAACTACAAGGAGAATTCTCGGAGGATTTGTCATGGGCCAGATAGCCCATGTGGATTACCATCAGTAGACTCCTACTTGAAAAATAGAGTTTGCCAATTGATGTGCACCTAGGTATTTTAAATTAGGATAAATTAATATGGTATTAATATATTATTCTTCATGTGTCCCAACTTTAACTAGTTTTTTGATCAACTCACTATCTGTAGGTCTTAAATGATGATAAGAAAGCTTTTTGTGTATTAGACACTAAAATATCACTTCTAAAAAATCAATAAAATTGCCTTTATATATAAGTACGTATGGAAGCATATTGCCTTATAACATTATTTTTATCATATATATAGATATAAGAATAGTAATTTTCATGATGGCTTAGTACTTACCTAGAACATTCCATCCTAAATGTATTGAATCTGGCTCACATTCGATTTTGAATTTAGTACAGGTGGATACTGGAATGAAACAGAATTTCTAGGTGAGAATTATAAATTCTAAATTATATGTCCCAGAGGAAAGAGCACTCTATATAGATAAAAATTCCTTGTCATCTTCAAGTTTTTCCTCTCTTAAGTAGAGTTCTCATGCCTTTGATTCCACGTGTGGGGTTTTTTTTATTTATTATACAGAGAGAGAGAGAGATCACAAGTAGGCAGAGAGACAGGCAGAGAGAGAGGAGGAAGCAGGCCCTCCCCACATATGTTTTGATATGTTACAATGCTATAACATAGGCTTGACCAACACAAAAGCTTATATGATAGTGGAAGAATTCTTTGGTAATTTTTAACATGACATTTTCAAGGTCTATAAAACCGACTTTTGGAGAGTTGACTATGACTGGTAATACTGACATCCTAGTCTTTGAATCTGACTTTAGAAATCCAAGTGTATTAAAAGCTGTCACCACAAATGACAAAAAGCTCATAAAACTTGGTTTACTTCTAAAAGTAAGTTTATCCTCTAAAGTTGGGTTATTTTGGAACTGTGGATTGTGTAAACTTCTGCTTAAACAATCAAATCCAGCTCTTGATTTCAGCTGAGGTCATGATCTCAGGGTCCTGAGATTGAGCCCTGACTCAGGCTCTGTGATGAGTGTGGAACCTGCTTGTGATTCATTCTTTCTTTCTCCCTCTACCCCTACTCCTGCTCAAGCACACGTGTTCTCTCTCTCTCTAAAAAAAAAAAAAAAAAAAGGATGAAATATACAATATATAATATATAATGAGTTTCATTCATAGTGTAAAATATTTGTATGTTACTCTTAAGATAGTCTTAAAGTGGTATCTTCCCTTATTTCAAACTTGAAATTTTTTCTGTATAATGTTTGAATATAAAACAACAGTAGAAAATCATGGACAATGAGTTCAAATGGCTTGACATCTAATCCTAGATCAGCCATTAATTAGCCAAATCGTTTCTCCTCTTCTAGCTTTTTATTTTTTCTCTTGTAAGATGATGGTGCCATAACACTCAAGAGTTATTCTCTGAGGTTTCAAATCCCATGATTCTCTGACACTCCAGGACTCCGTGTGTCATTTCATGTCTTTTGTGAAATTACCACTTCTTAAAAAGTAACTTTAAGGATAATGAAGTCATTGAAGACATTTTTCAAAACTTTTCTACAAATTTATGTTAACGAATTAATTAAATACATTTAAAAAAATATCTTCCAAGTCACCATTTGTCAGGTAGCACCTCATTTGCCTGTCCCTTCGATGCATTTGTAGAATTGTGTAATATTTCCAGAGTGCCATATAAAGAAACTGGGCACTTTTGCAATATTGCATAGTTAAAAGATAGCTGTACTAGTTGGTGGTCCAATTCCTAAAACAGTCCTGAAAGGCATTTGCTTTCATCTAGTAACTGGCTACCATGGTGGTAACGGATGACTTTTAAACAGCTGTCACAAGCTGAAAACAAAACAAAATAAAAATCCACCCTCCCACACTATGTACAGACAGCTTGCCAATAGCTGGAACAAATCCTTCTAAGATCATTTTAACAAACAACCTTTTTTTTTTGTTATTGTTACAATTAAATAGAAACTCATAAAACTCAGACAAGCTGGCTTCATGTTTCTCGCAGACCTGAACTGCCTAAATTTTCTAATGGTATCACAGCAATTAGTGGTTTCCAGATGCATTAAAATGTGTTAAGTGCCTGCAGGAATTGGCTTTTAAAGCATACACGTGTCTTCAAATGTTTCAATCTCAAAATCTACTATAAGCCCCATGGGGTACTATTGAAGTCTATATAATGTTTGAACAAAGTCGGGTGCTTAAGATGCAATTAATAGAAAAAAACATGGGAAATAAAAAAAATTCTGTGTCTTACATACAGTTTTCTTTTTAATTCCTTCTTCTCTTTTAATGGTCATGTCAACAGTTCCCTTGTTATCCAAAAATCATAGAAATAATTATCAACTTTCATTGGAGAAAAAGCTGGAGTGAATAGTGTTCTGAGAAGAAAGTTCTTGATGTCCTTGGGTCATTAGGACTCCTGGAAAACTCATTTCTGGACTGTGGCTAGTTGAACTACAAACATGTCAGTCTGACAACATTAACGGTTTATGACTAGTTTATTGAAATGTCCAGCTTTTTTTTTTCTTGCTCCTGGACAATTTCTCCCTGTCATGAAACTCCTCTATAACTGAAAGACTGAGTTTTTATGTTTATACTCAGTGTTTTGCCTTTGGTTGAAACTAGGCAGGAGGCGACTTTGTGGTCTGTTTTCTCATAACTGGCAGTGCTGAAAATAAGACATGAGAATAAAAACATGGCTTTTGATGAAAAATGTATTTAACAGGTGGTTTTCTCCTCCAGTCACTGACATGGTTATCTTCCCTTGAGACCCATCCAAGACTCACGTCCTTCATATTTTTTTTCTTTTAGATTCCATGTGGACGACACATAAACAAAAATGAGAAACACGAAGAGAAACTAATAATGTTCACCAATCAGCTGGAGGATTCGGAAAGGTAATAAAGACATTTTATTTAGAGAACATATGCCTCTAATAATAATGTTCTAACTGGAGCACTTTTGCCACCAGACAAAGATGATGAGTCTATTAAGAGCAGATGAGAACCTGTCTGGATCAAACCACGTAGAGTAGATAGGAAAAGCTGGTGGATAACAATGTGGACTACTTGAATGTATTTTCTTTTGTTGCTATCTCAGGGGCAGGAATTATGGTAGGTCATGGAGGTTTTCATTTATTTTTTTAAGTATTTGGCAAATTTCCCTTGGCAAGTTCAGACCTTAAAATAATTTCTCTTGAATAGCAGAAATTATCTCCCAGAAAACAACTCTATTTCATTAATAATGTGAAGTGATAGCTATATCTTCTCTCTTGAGTTATTAAATCCTTAGTTGAGGGACAGGGTGAGAAATTTACTACGTCAAAAAATCCCATCCTCAGTCACTTTACACATTCTGTCAACACTTTATGGCTTTTCTCAAGCATTCTTTTCATTGACCCACATAGTTATTTCTTTGACTTTTTATTTGGCACCTTTTAGGTGCAAGATATTTTGGTAACTACTTGCAGAAGATGAGTCAATACAGACCCTCTCCTTTAGCTGCTTGCTGTTCAGAAGTGAAAAATCAGACACATACTTCAGTGTTTTATACATTCAGCGTTTGCCTCATAAGTAAGGCCCATATACACTTCTCTGAGAAATCAGAGGAAGGTGAGAATCCTAGTTGTGGCCAGAAAGAGATGCCGGAAGAAGGAGCTATTTGGCCTAACTTCTGGCCAAAAGAAGTTGGGAGAAAAGATGAAAAAGAGAAGGAAGGAGTGTTCCAGGCTGAAGGCAGAATGTGTACAAAAATGTCCTCATAGGAAAGTGAGGACTTGTGTAGGGACCAGTAAGCAGTTCATTCTGGCTTCTAGATCTGGCATGTAATACGAAACATATCTTGAGTGAGACTAAATAGCCAACAACTTATTCTGTAGAGCAGTGTTTCTCTGTCTATAAAGACAAAACTTCTTTCAAGTAAAAGTTAAAGAAACAATAAAACTCAGGTTCATAAGTTGGTGTTTCTCAAATTAGTGTTCTCATAACCTGTAGATCTGGAAACACATGTTCAGGGTTCTTGGTCTGTGAAAACTTACTCAAGAAAAGGGGTCTACATGTACTTCCAGTATGAGGATCATGACTGCCCATGAGGGGAAGGAATTTTGGATTGACAATAGGCTAATCTGGCAACAGTGCTTAAAATTGGCAAGGAAGAAGATTAGAAGCTTGATATAGATAAACTAAATATAGAATAATATATCTATATTTAGATATATTTATATCTATATTTAGATATACTTAGAAAAAGATATAGATTAGATATATAGATATCTAAATATAGATAAGCTAATACAGACATGTCAATTTCTCCCATTCCTCTCAACCAGTGTCTATAACAAGCATGTTAGTCTTAAACTGTATAAATTTAGCATCTTATTTTTACTACTCTTTATTATTCTATAACTGTGCTGTGTGTATAAGTCTTATCTCCTTGATAAGATTTAATCTATCTCAAGAGAAAGAACTCAGCATAGAGCAGTATAACCCACTTTGTCAGTCTACAATAAGCATTGATCTATTTCATATAGAATTTTATAAAATGTAAGTAAAATGCAAAATGTACATCACAGGAGTACTCTGGGGATTAACCAATGATAGCGACAACCTCCAAGATACTATAGATATTACAGAAGCATAGAATACAACCTACAGTGTTGAATGATTTCTAGGAAAGATGATACCTTATTCTCCTTCAGTAGAGAAGGTCCATGTTTGCCAAATTTCACCAATTTAAAAGAGAAAGAAGCAAAGTGAGGAAAAGAACGAAGGAGGGAGGGAAGGAGGGAAAAGAGAAAGGAAAGAAGGCAGTCAAATCCATTGTTTCTGTGTTTTGGTGATATATATATCCTCAGCATTTTCTTCAGAATATCCACTCTGAAGAGGCAGGGATTAACCTCACTGCCTCCCGCCCCCCCACACACCATTGTCTTCATGTGGAGAATTGTAAGGACTCCGTGGGTTCCTGGGTCTTACTCTGTTGCCTCCTCCTGCAATGCACAGTAATGTTGAGATTCTTTCCATCTACTAATGATGAAAATTACACAGAATTTAGTAGTTAACATTTTTTTTACAGTAGTAAAAAATGTGTATTTCTGAGAGAAAGAGAGGCGTAGGTCTTTAACAGTAATTTGAAATGCTCAAGAGATAGTTTTCAGGTTAACCTTTTAAGGTGTATATGACTCAAGGTCCAGAAGAAGGGTGAATGGATAAGGCAGATCCTGCAGGCTGTGTCTCTGTCTCAGGGGAGGTGAGGAAGAATGAAGGAAAAAGGGAGGTGAGAAGCCACAGGGCAGCAACAGAAGAGCGAGTGCTGAGTCATCTTTCCCTCTTGCTTTCCTGACCCCACTCCTTTCTAACTGAACCATTTTAGGTTCTGCAGGGCTAAAATTTTCTATCTCTTGAAGTACTGCCTGGTTATACTATGGATGTCATACCAAGCTTCTTTGCAAAGTAGAAGTAAAGAGTAGAGAAAACAAGTCTGGTCCATGGGAGAGATTATCAAAGTAAATACAGTATTTTATGGTTTTTGTATCTCCCTTTAATAGGATCTCAAAGCATCTTTGTTTTGAAGTACTCTTATAATGCTAGCTCCTCATCTAAATTTTTCGAAGGTAGATATTTCTCTGTCTTAACATTTATTTTAAGAAAAGTGAGCATTTTTTAAATGAATTATGTGTTCAGAATATTATAACCTAGCAAGGAAAACTACTATGATTCATTATAGCCTCAAGTAGAGGTAATCTCAGAAGGATAAAATGAATGTTAAATTCTCATGAATTGCCTCTTTTACCTGGCATTAAACTTACGATAGCACTCTTCCAGCCTATGTAGTAAACACGATTAAATACAATCTCAGTCATTCATTGCCTTCTGGGAACAATGTCCTGCTTTTAGATGCACTTAAGGAGCTCCAGTGTCTTTCCTCATATTCAGAGTACTCAAATGCCTTTATGCAAAACATTGGTGTACTTTAAGAAAATAAAGCAATAGTTGCTGGGTTTTTTTGGTTGTGTTGTGTGTTTTGTTTTTTTGTTTTTTTTTCCATAAGAATAGTATGCTCCCCTCCAGATGCAGAATTTGGCAGCCAAACAGCTGCTGGCTATTAAATGTCCCTTAAATCTCCATTTTTTGCTCATAAAGGGAAGAGAAGTGTAGGGACATTTATGGAGTGACAGGCAGATGTTTTTGCTGGAGCAAGACTATGTATTTGGTAAGAGAAAGCTAAAGTGATCTCTTTTATGGTATCATCAGCATTTTTACAATTCTTTTGGCTTCTTTGTTTTTAAATTCCTTCTTACCTGAGCCTAAATTAAACTATTTTGGAAAGGCAGAATAAAAGGTCGCTTGCATAGTTGCTGTCCACTTTGCAGAGAAGTTAGTGGTAACATCTACTTTCTCAGACAGACATAAATTATTTTCTGTCCAGATTGTTTCATAGTGTAGAAGAGAAATGATTTTGAAGTGCTGAGTATTTTTAGTGACTCACAGAGCATCACAGATCATCATAGTTTTTTCTCATAAATTTTGCTAATTCTTAGTCATGCTTTAAGTAGTTTCAGTATTAAAGTTCATGAAACAAATTTGTCAGTTTTTCATAAATTATAGGTATTCAAACTAGTAAACATCAAAGTCACATTGGATTTCTGGACAGTAATCTAATTAAGTCTTTTCTCTTTCCGAAAGAGGAACGTGGCATCTCAATTATATGTTTATGTGTAACATTAAATAAAATTAATTTTTTATTGGATAGATAAATTCACAGAGATTTAAGACAAGGAACTTTTGGAAAACTTGTGTTTTCAGCCAGACTCCATAAAACATATTTTGGGAAAGCCTCTTCTATGTAAACAGCACCCATGGGATAAACACAGACTTTTCATTTTCTGAGGCCTCCCTTACACAGAATGCCTAAACAGATATCTCTAGTACATCTTTTGTTCTGTCTGTTTTTGATACTTTATGCCTGCATAAACGCTTTGATTCGATGCAACAAGCACTTGAAAAATTCCTACTACGTGCTAAGAAGTGCTGGGGAAATGTTAGTGGAAAGAATACCAAATTAGAATTCCCCAAAGAATCTATTAATCAGTTATCTGGGAAGGACAGGTTCTGCCTTTCAGCATGCAATTTGTGTATCCAGAGGCTCTCTCTGCCAGTTTTCACCTCAGCAGAAATGTCTTTGATATTAACTGTGGAGGGACTGAGCTTGCTGGGCAGGTCACCAACAACATGCAGTTAGCTGAATGAGTTACACGTGAGGCTTCCCTTCTTGCGCGCGCCAACGCTTAAGAGTTGCCTTTTTTTTTTTTTTTGAAGATTTTATTTATTTATTTGACACAGAGAAAGAGAGATCAGATCACAAGTAGGCAGAGAGGCAGGCAGAGAGAGAGGGAGAAGCAGGCTCCCCGCTGAGCAGGGAGCCCGATGCGGGCCTCGATCCCAGGACCCTGAGATCATGACCTGAGCCCAAGGCAGAGGCTTTAACCCACTGAGCCACCCAGGTGCCCGAGAGTTGCCTTTTTTGCTGAAGGCTTCAGAATTTAAGTGCAAGGCATCTCTTCCAATGTGCTAATTTAAATACACAGACCCTTCTAACGTGGTACAGTCAGTTTCCGTGGATCAAACTTGATACAGTTTGAGCCAAGTAACATGATGGAAGATACTGCATTTAGCAAAATTCTGGTTTTCAGGGCAATTTGGAAGTAACAAATTCATGACTCTTTTTGTGCTGTTTGGTAATGAAATAATGAAAAAAATGAACTCGAATTTGGAAAATTCAATTTGTTTTGGTTTAGATCTTTCTATTTTATTCCTTAATATAAATTGAAAATTTAAAGTTAATACCCTCAGCAAACTGGGTTTTTTCAACTTCTGGTAGGCTTCTACTTCAAAAACTCCCTATGTCTATTCAAACATAGGTTTATTTTAGAGAGTAGACAGGTTACATGCAGAAGTCGATATAAATTTTTATTCCCCACTTTTAGTCATTTCTATCATTTGCTAATTTTTATTTTGATATAGTACTCTAGCTGTCACTTCATATTTGGAATATACTGCTCTGTTAGGATTGTAATTACTTACATCACACACCACCTCACTTTCCAAGCAACTAGACTAGAGATTTATTTATCCATTTCACATCTAGAAAATATTTCTAAGGCAGGGACATCTGCTTTCCAAACACAATTACTTCCATTGTTTTAACCATGTAAGTTCCATTATTCTCTTCATATTACCAGATTAGTGTTTTCCATTGTTGTAGAAAATACAACAAAAAAACAGAATAAAACTTATTTTTTTTAAAGATTTATTTATTTGAGGTGAGGAGGGGCAGAGGGAGAGAGAGAATCCTCAAGTAGACCCTCCACTGAGTGCAGAGCCCTACACGGGGCTTGATCCCAGGATCCTGAGATAATGACCTGAGCCGAAATCAAGAGCCGGCTGCTTAACTGACTGAGCCACCAGGCGCCCCAAAATAAAACTTATTTTAAGATTGAAACCATTTGGCTGCTTTGCTTTTTAAAAAAATTTTTCATTTTACTCTTTACCATATTACACTTTATATTAGAACACAAGCAAGAAAGGAAATATAAATATTAGCAGCAAAACTTAAGTTTCATACCCTATACTATCATTATTAATACTTGAAATATCGGAATACGACATCGTTGGGGTGCTAAAATTCATAATCAGACTTACATTTGTTTACTATTTTACACAGCTTGGAAAGCCTTTTCACATTTATATCTAAATTTGGAGTAGGTTAAAAGGTACATGGAAAAGTAAGCTTTAGTGTGTGATTCTTGGTTACTTCCAGTGTTTCCATGTCTTACCTGCTGAGTGGTTAGTTGCTTTGTATGGGAAAAGAGCTGATCACAGTGAGTAGCACATGGTAAAGGCCCTGAAAATGTTTGCAGAATGAGGGGATACAGTAGAGATTAATTTACCCTGTAAGGTTGCTCTACTCTTATGCTAAGAAAAACCATTTTCTGGTCATTACAAATTAACCTGCCACCATGCCATCTTCTTATCCTTCTTGTCTTTCTCTTTCTCTTTCTTTGAAACTAGTTTTTGTTTTCTAATTACAATATTAAAACATTAGCTCTAAGTCAGTTCTTTCTGTGTATGGCAATTTTCAGAGTTGCTGTTTTTATGCAAAAAGCTTTCATGTTTAAAATACAGACAAAAAGAAAAAAAAAAGAAAAATCAGGTTTAAACCCACTACCCCAAATAACTACTGATAGAATTTTACAGATGTCTCTCTGCGTCTCCATTTTTTTCTTTAAAAATAGGACCACAGTCAAAGGTTGTTTTTGAAACTTTTTTTTAAGTAGGTGTATTATAAATATTTTCCCAAGTAAATATTTGTCTCAGTAGTATCTAGTTATATAACTGTTTCAATATTTATTTAACTTATTCCCTGTTTGAGACATTAGGTTGAATTCAATCTTTTACTATTAGGAGAAATGCTACAACAAGCACACTCGTATTTAAAATTTTTGCGCATGTTCACTTTTGTTTTCTTTGAGTAAATTCCTTTTTTTTTTTTTTTTTGAGAGAGAGAGAGAGAGATAGCAGAGGGAGGGGCAGAGGGAAAGAGAATCTGGAGCAGACTTCCTGCTGAGTGCAGACCCTGACATGGGGCTTGATCTCAATGACCCTGGGATCCTGATCTGAGCCAAATAAATCAAGGGTCTGAAGCTTAACTGACTGAGCGACTCACACACTCCTTTGGGTAAATTCCTAAAAGTGGATTGTTGACTGAAAGTTTAGAAAAACTTAAGGCTTTTGATATGTACTTCACAATGCTCTCAAGAAAAATAACACCAGTTTACCTTCTCTGCAGGAATAAAGAGAGTGAATTTCTTCTACAGTGTTGTTATTGCTCCATTCTCTGTTGAACCAAGTACTTCGCTCTGGTCAAAATTTCTTCCCTAAAAATGTTATCCCTTACTTGAATTAAAAGTTGCTCTGCTACTTGAGTTGGTTGGCTTTCTAGAAGTCCTCACTGAATGAGATAACCTACTTATGATATTTTCTCTACAGTTAATCCCATCAGACACCGTTTTTTCTAGCACCCTCACTTCTTGAATGCTGCTCAGCTCTCCAATCTGGATTGTTATTCTTTGGCCTACAATGCAGATTTTTCCCTAGAATTTTCTTTACCACCTCAGAACCTCTAATCATTCTGAGGCCTTTCAAGTTTGTAGTCTTGGGACACATGACTGGTTAATAGGTATTTAGAACAAAAGTGAGGGAAATGATCTCAGGCTACAGTTGACCTTGTAGATTTTTGTGCTGTCTCTCACCCCTACCCCTTTGTGTCCTCCTCTGTGCCTTCTGCCCCTGAACCCAGAGGCTTTGGTTTTATCTTCCCAAAAGAATCAGCGCTGGCCACACAAGGCCTGTTAAAGATAGTTTGCCAAGCTGCGCAGCTCCATGTGGGATGAGACCTCAGGGATTCAAATGCTCCAAATTCAGACACCAAATCAATCTCCTTGCTTTCAACTTTTTCTTCACTCCTTTCAAGAGCTTAGCCTCTCAGAGCCTCTTTGGGGCAAATTGTCCTCTCTTCTTAAGGGCTCTCTCTTTAAAGAGACGGGTTTTAACTTCCTGTGTCCCAATAATGCAGTTGCAACTTCTGCTTTTCTTCTTCTAGAAAGTGATTGAGAAAAATCTTATCTACTGGTATCTCCTCTCCCAATTCTCTTTATTCTTCTGGGTTCGTGATAGTTTAAAGAATTGATTTGTTGGTATTTTAACAGAGCTTCAAAAAAAGAGTTAAATTGATATGTACAATCTACCTTAATTTTTAAAAGATTTTATTTATTTATTTGAGAGAGAGAGGGCACGAGCAGGGGAAGAGCGGAGGGAGACCCCACTGAGCATGGAGCCTCACACAGGGCACCATCCCAGAACCCTGTGATCATGATCTGAGCTGAAATCAAGAACCCCACTGCTTAACCAATTGAGCCACCTTGGCAACCCTGTACTATCTATCTTATTGATATCATGCTTATCTGATTGTTACGGAAGTAGAGGTTGTTCAAGATCAATTTCAAGAATTATTTTATAGGGACACCTGGATGGCTGAGTCAGTTAAGCGTCTAACACCTGGTTTTGGCTCAGGTCATGATCTCAGTGTTATTATCTCAGGGTCCAGAGTTCGAGCCCTGAATTGGGCTCTGGTCTCAGTGTGGAGTGGGCTTGAGATTCTTTCTTCCTCCCTTTCCCTCCCCCTCCGCATTTCCCCCTGCTCATGCTCTCTCTCTAAATATATATATTCTAAATATATATTTATATATATTATAATTTATAACATATAATATATAAATATATTATATTATACAATATATTTTATAATTTATAATATATAATATATAAATATATTATATTATATATAAATATAATATATTATACTAATATATAACATATATTGTAATATATGTTATATATATTTGTATATATGTATCTCTCTATATATATATTCATAAGTGAGCCTAGTGTTTAGGTACTATCTGAGGCTTAATGAGGCTCAATTCTGTCTTATTACTTGATATCAACATTAATATTAGATTTACTTTGCTTCTTCCTCTTCTTAATCTGTCTGTTTTGCTTATTTTTGTTACTTATTTTTGCATTTAGGAAAGCTTGCATTCTTATCTTAGTAGTTGACTAACTCTATGCTAATAACTCTTAAAATTCCCTTTATTTTTTTTCCCCTTAATTAGGCTTCTATGATTTGTTAGACTTTAATGATACTATTTGATTTCTATCCATAACCTACGCAGCAATCAATGAATTTATTCTAATTTCTACTTTTTCTCTTCTCCAGTTTTTTTAAGCTACTTTTACTTTGTCAGAACACACACAATTTACATAAGACTTTTTCATATTTGTTCTCACCTTTGTTTTAATCCTTGCTGTATTCTTAGATCTATTATTTTAATACTCATCAACAGTCCATTTGCCAAGATTTCTTTTAGTTCGATACATATAAAACAGCTTTACTGGATACAAACTTCTTTACTCATACTTCCCTAAGTTAAAAAAAGTCACTTTTTGGTCATGTTTTTGTATGTTTCAGTCAAGAAACTTTGTAAGTTTCTTGGTTTCCCCCCCCAATCATATTTTTTTTTCTGATTCTTTAAGAGTAAATAGTTTTGCTAGACTCTGTCTTGTAATTTCCAAGGTAAAAGGCGGGCACTTTCAACAGTAAGTTTAAGGTTTTATTTTTTCTTTGGTTAATAGTAGTTCTACTTCGTTGTTTTATTTTTCCTTATTCAGGAAAATCCAATGTATATAGGATCTTTTTTGCTGCTCTATACCTAGCACTCTTTTCTGATCCTTTCATTTTAGTTTTGTTCCTTTACTCTAAACCTCTTATTAGACTTGTACACGTCAATTCTCCCTTGGATACTTTGTAACTTGGGCTTCATGGGTGAGATTACTTTTATCTTTTTCTTCAATTTCTTTCTTTAATTTGACCATATCTCATTTTAAATTGTGCTTTTTGTCCACTTCTGTCCTGAGGTTTTTGAATTTATGATTTAAGATCCTCTTTTACATCTAAAAATATTCACTTAGAGATATATAATACTTCTTGGGGTATGTGTTTTATTGCAGTTTTCCTGTTTGTTTTTATTAAAGAATATTTCCATCAGCTAAAATCTTTTAATTCTCATTTTCTATTTTCTTCTTTCAGTTTTTAATGGATGCTGCCCATCATTTTATAATCATTTTCCTGAACTGAGGATAGGAGGTGTTTCTTTGTAGATATGATAAGTGTGTCTTACTAGGTTTCTTAGTTCAAGAGACCCCTCTTCTGTTGATAAAGATAAATGCTTTTTCTTTGGTATTTGATATATTCGAGGTTGACGTATATTCTGATTTTATTTCCATAGGGTTCAATTCCACAGCTTGCTTACTTACATCCTTTTAGCACCAACTTCCACAGGACAATCCTTCTTTCCAGTCCCATACTCCCCTCCCTAGCCATGCCTTCCCAAGGTTGTCACCTTGGTTGACATCTTGGTTGTCATCAGATCTTGGGCTTCCAGACTCCGGAATGGTGAAAAATACATTTCTTCTGTTCAAGCAACCCAATCTGCAGTATTTTGTTATGAAAGCCCGAGCAGCCTAAGACACTTTTTTATGCTGCAAGTGCCTGTTATGGATTTTATTTGCCATTTTGCTGGTCCGTAAGGATTTGGGAGTATGTGTGGAGCGATTTGGATTAGCAGCTGCTAATATCTAATAGGCATGTAGAAGTCCAGGCAATTTATATTCCTTAGAGAACCACAAGAACTTTTAGTAGCAACCATATGATTACCAATCTAGTTCAATTTAAGATTATTAGAAATGTTCTAGAGTACAAGGAATTATTTCATCTCTATATAGTGGTAATCATTGTTTAATTAATTTATGGTATAATTTATTAGAAGATGGTGAAACCCCTTTTCATCAATGGCCCAGGGTCACTCACACCTGTCTTTTTGTGCAAACCTGAGAGCAGAAGTTCTTATTTACTGACAAGTAAAGGGCATCCACTATTTCAATGACACCACTTAAAACCTGTATTGTGGTTAAGAATGTGGTTTCTTGAGTCAGACTGCCTGAGTTCGAATCACGCGTTTTAAGTAAATTACTTAATCTCTCTAAAATCTTCATTTTCTCATCTGCCCAATGCAGATAATCATAGTTGTGAGAATTAAATAAGATAATACATATAGAGCTTCTGACACATAGTAAGCATTCAATCATCATGCAGATATATATAAAACAACCAATTAGCAACCAAATTAGGCTATGGTATAGAAAATAGTTTGCTTAAAAATATTTTCAAATTTCAGTAATTTTCTTAGAAGCAGTCATATAAGATTAGGTATAGTTATATGTATTACCAGAAAATTTGTCACTGGCTTATTTTTTACAATAACAAATATATTATAAGAAAAATAAGTTCTTGGTCCATAATAAACTTGAATGCATCTTTGTTGAAGAAGTAAATAAAAATTACACAATAAAATGATGTAACTGATATTTATCTCACCCCACTTAGGATCAAAGAATAGAGGATCTTGATTCTTATTTTATGGAGACTCAGAGGTACAAATAAGTATGTATAAGATTTGCCATTATTTTATTGATCTGAATTTACAAGGCTAATCTGGAGACTTGTTATTTCCTCTGGGTTCACTAATCTTTCAATCAGTATAAAGATATTTGGATTAATATAAACATTATTTATACCCATTGTGACATCTTTCTTTCTGGCAGCAAATGAGTGGTTTTTGCACACCAAATTCTCCAAGATCTACTGGGTATTCGACAGTTCAATTCAGTTTTGACACTAGCTCCCTCGAGTTAGCACAGATGCCACAAGTTAAGGGTTTAGTTCTGCAAGACTGACCCCACTTTGAACTCCAGTCACAAGCCCCAAGGGCCACCTCTGCTTCTGACTGACCAGCTGTAAATTTGGGGGCTCTAAAATTCCCTCCTCAGGTTCAATAATTTGTTAGAATAGTTCACAGAACTCAAGCAAATATTTTACTTACATTCACCAAGTTATTATAAAGCATATGACTCAGGAACAGCCAAAAGGAAGAGACATGTAGGGCGCCTGGGTGGCTCAGTGGGTTAAAGCCTCTGGTTTCGGCTCAGGTCATGATCTCAGGGTCCTGGGATCCAGGCCCGCATCGGGCTCTCTGCTCAGCGGGGAGCCTGCTTCCTCCTCTCCCTGTCTCTCTGCCTGCCTCTCTGCCTACTTGTAATCTCTCTCTCTGTGTCAAATAAATAAATAAAATCTTAAAAAAAAAAAAAGGAAGAGACATGTAGGTAAGGTATGGGGAGGTAAGGGAGGTGGTGCTGAGCTTCTTTGCCCTCTCCGGGACACCAGCCTCAAGCTCTCTAGGAGTCTCCCCCTGAGTCACCTCATTACCATAAACTTCGGTGTGGTCAGAAGGAGCTCCCGGTGATTAACAGGACACTCTTATCACTCAGGAAGTTTCAAGGGTGTTAGGAGTTCTGCTAAGAACAAGGGACAACAACCAAGTGTGTGTGTATCAAGATTTTATTTATTTGAGAGAGGAAGAGAGAGAGAGAGCAGAAGCAGGGGGAGGAGCAGAGGGAGAAGGAGGAGCAGACCTTCTGCTGAGCAGGGAATCTGAGGCAGTGCTCCCTCCCACGACCCTAGGATCATGACCTGGGTTGAAGGCAGCGGCTGAATGGACTGACCCACCCAGGCGCCCCAAGACCAAGTATATTTTTTATTAGACGACATCCACTTTTTGTTCTGCTCCTTTATGTGGTCAGCTACGCCCAAAAACTGCATGTTTGCTGTTGTTGTTTTCATTGACTAATATCTTAACTCAGTGTTGGAGCAGTTAAATAAAACACTTAAAAATCACCTGACTTGTACCCCTTGGGCAAATAATAAAAATAAAATTAAAAAAAAAAATCACCTGACTTATGAAATAGTGTGGAGAGGAAGATTTAAGGAAATATAGCACCTACATAGAATTAGTTGCTTAAGTCATGGACATTTAACTATCATAAATCGTGTATTGGTGTATCCTGGTTTCTACCAAACGTCAATAGATTTAACCTTAAATTTTCTGATTTTTCTGAGACTTGTTAATTGTTCTTTGTGATTTTAGAAGTTCCTGCTTTATAATGATCAGACTCTGTCTTCTTTATATTCTAGATTAAAATACATCATTGACCATTGGTTTTTATTCATCTTGTGCTTGTTTTTCTTTGTACTTTTGAAAAAATCTCTGAACATTCAGGGTCATCTTTTCAATTGCCAGTAGTTAACAATGCTAAAAAAGAGGGGGGAAAAAAAAAACCAGACCACATACACAAAGACATTCTCACTAATATGACCCTCCATGACTGTTCTTTTCCAACAAGATTTTCCTCTACCTGACCACCTTGTTTTGTTCTTAGCGCTTTGCCCTTTGGAGTCAATACTTAAATCTATTTCTATCGTGAGTCAAAATGTCAAGGGGCAACCCCATAAATACAAAATTAGATAGTTCTGTACCCCCAGGGACTTAGTATAAGAAGAAACCTAGAATAGGTCCAAGCCTAATGTTTCAACACCTTTAAATAAATTTTTATTTAAAAGATCAAAACACTAAATAATGTGTCTATGATAAAATGCCTCTGACAATAATGAATAATTTATAGATTATATTTAAGAAACGAGTAATCATGATTACATTTAACTTGCCTGCAAATCAGGCAATAACCACAGCTTCCTTATTGTGTTATGGTGAGGATTAAATTTGGTCAAGTATTATTCATCTGCTTACTCACCATATCTGTAGAGATGTCTTTGTAGAGATGTCCAAAAGACATCTGAAATAAGAGGCTCAAAAAACCTCCTTCTTCAAGTATCCCAAATTTGCATCTCCCTCAGTCTTCTCTGCCCCAACAAAGGGTGACTCCATTTTTTTCAGTTGCTTATTCTCTGTCTTTCTTCCCCTTCTCCTTTCTGGCCTACTGGTTAAATTCAAATTACATCCAGAATCCAACCTTTTCCCTCCACTTCCCCACTACCACACTGTTCAAACCACTAGCGCCTCTACCTGGATCACTGCAATTATTTTCTAAATGGGTTTGTGCCTTTTCCCTTACCTCCCTAAACCCAGCAACCAAGGGATCTTTCCAAAATATATCACATCATTTCACCCCTTTGCTCAAAACCCCCATCTCCTCAGAATAAAAGCCAAGATTCTTTTCTTAAATTGAAGTAGACTTGACACACAATGTTACATTAATTTCAGGTGTACAATATAGAGATTCGACATTGTTGTGCTCACCACAAAAAAGCCATAATTTTTTTAATGCTCACCACACAAGTCCTCCTTCAGCTGACTTCCTTTTATTTCTAGTATTATGAGCTACAGCCCCCCTCCCAGCTCCCTCTACTCCAGTCATACCTTTCTCCTTGTTATTTGTGGGACGTATCAGGCAAGCTCTAGCCTTAGAATCTTGGCACTGGCTACCTTCACAGGAAATAACTGTTTGCCCAGTTAAGTTACAAGGCTCACTCTTACATCCCCTGCAAGGCTTGCTCAAATATCCCCTTCTCAATGAGCCCTACCTTTGATCACCTATATAAAAGTGCAATTCTTACCTCCCCAAGCCAACACCATAGTTCTAATCCCATTTATCTTGCTTTGTGTTTTTTCTACAACCCCTAGACCTGTGAAAATGCCCATCAAACAAGGAACTACTACTGTAGATGGGAAAGGAAAAAGACACCCATAGGGAAAGTCAGTCAAGAACCAGAACTAACAATTATAGAATAGAACAAGCAAATAATAATAATCATATTGAAATATGATCAACATCATTGGTAATTAGGAAAATACAAATTAAAATAACACAGGGATATCCATTTCCGCAAAAATATTAATAGGTGTAGAGCTAACTTCAGTTGTAGGAAAATATGAAGTCTTACACATAGATGATATAAATGAAAATTACTATAACCAATTTGGAATGTAACCTAGAAACATTATTAAAAATTTGAACATTCAGGGATTAAGTGTCTGCCTTTGGCTCAGGTCATGATCTCGAGGTCCTGGGATCAAGCCCCGTGTGGGGCTCCCTGCTCAGTGGGGAGTCTGCTTCTCCCTCTCCCTCTGATTCCACCCCTCTGCTACCCCTGCTTGTGTTCTCTCTCTGTCAAATAAATAAAGTCTTAAAAAAAGAGTTTGAATATTCATACTCTTTGACCCAAGAATCTAACTTTGGTAAATCTATATAAATAAAATATCTGTATACAAGAGTATATCTAGAAATATATTTCTTTTTTTAAAGAAGATTTTATTTATTTATTCAAGAGAGAGCACAAGGAGGGGGAGGGGCAGGGGGAGAGAGAGAGAAGCACGCTCCCCACTGAACAGGAAGCCCTTGGGCCTCTATTCCAGGACCCCCGGGATTATGATCTGAGTCCAAGACAGTTAGCCGACTGAGCCACCCGGTGCCCCTAGACAAATATTTCTATTACAGGTCGATTCTAGTGAAATTTTAAAAAATGATTAGAAACAACTTGCTTCTCCATTATAGGGAAACGAATAAATAAATTTGGTCCATTTGTAATTTTCAAATAATATTTGTCCATTAAAAATAATTGGTTAACGCTATATGTATGAACCTGAAAAAATGTTCAAAGTCATACAAGATAACCAAATAAGATTAGTACAGTAATGTATAATATAGTTATATTTTTACTTTAAAAAAGGAAGGAAGAAAATAAATAAATAAATAACATATATGCTTTTTTACATTTGTTATGAGTTTAGGGGAAAAACATGGAATACTTGTGTTAATACTAATTATCACAGTAAAGTAGAGCTCAGGGAAGAATACAAATATTATTAACTTTTTCTTTTTGTCTTCTCTAATTCTGCTTATTAAAATGGATGTACTTTTATAGTATAAAATATCCAATAAAGAAAAAAAGTTTATTATTTGAAAATACACAGCCCAATACATTGATAAATATGTAACAAGTTTATGTATCATACCGGATTCTCAAAAAGAAAAAAGTGACTTTTTTAAATCAACCATGTGATTTCAACATTGAGTTGATCTAGGATATTTCCTTTAACTTCCATATGAGGAAAATGAGATCCTCATGCACATAGCAGTTTCTTGGCATCTGGCCATTGAACAAATGAGTAGTTGCATTAATTACTAGGCAAAGAAGAAACTAAGTTCTTGCTCAAATCACAGATAGGTAGGGGCAGAGGTACATCTAGAATCCAGATCTTCCAATTCCAGGTCCAGGGCTCTTTCCATGACCACAAAGTTTTGGAAAAGCAGCCGGGAGAAAGACGTATTGCCTGAAACAATGATAGACTTATCCCAAAAACCTATAAATATTCTAGCTTTAAATTTACCTGAGGCAAAAATCGTAGCAAGGAAACATTAACTATGCTTTCCTCTTAAAAAGCTGGTTATTTTTTGTTTTGGGTTTTTGCTTTTGTGTTTTGTTTTCTGAAGCATGCAAAATGATGCTTAGAAATTAATTTTAAACACATGAGACAGAAAACAATACCTAATAACCAGATGCTCTACTCTGGAGTCTGCTGCTCTGTCAGAAGCAGGCCGGTGACCACACGCCCTCTTGCACGGTTTCTATAGCGGGTCCTTCTGTGGTCCTTTCCAAGCACTAAATAAAGCATTAATATTGCTACCTCGTCGTTCTCCTTTGTGGAACATATGATTAGCACCTTTTCTGGACTTTCCTCACACCCCAAAACTTCCTCTCTTGCCCCCTACTCATTCAGGCTCATCAGAAGCATCCACTGACGTAGCTTAGAGTCCATTCATAAATTAACCATAGTTACTGCAGCCACCAAATTTCCCCCTTGACCTTCAACTCCTACTCTTTTCCCCAACACACAGTTCCATTTTTACTAATATTCAGAGTCTCTTACCAAAAAGTGACCTTTACTTTCACTCTCACCTAGCAGATCCAAAGAACAGTTTCACTTTGTGAGAGTCTCCTCTGGGTTCGTTCAACCTAAGATGCACGATTTTCCAGTACAGTTCTGCTTTCTCTTTTGAGTCTGAGCAGAGGACCTGGAATGGCCAAGGAGACTGGAGTTCCAGAAATCCGATGGATGAAAAGAAACAAAAAGCTCTCTGAGGGAATAAAAACAAAACAAACACACACACACGCACACACACAAAATCTGTTTAAGAAAGGCTAGCCAGCGTGCCTGCTTGCTGGCAGTAATTCCCTGGTCATTAAATCAATCATGCCGTGAGCGTCAGCCAGGGATCTTTTTTGAATTAGATGGTTCTGTCACAGACAAAGGAAGTTCTGGGATGGGCAGTTCGCTGGTGGTTACCAAAAGCACCATGGGAGCTGGAAGCCTGCTGGTCAGGGCATGTTTGCTCAGGGATCTCTTCATGCATCCAGAGACCGCCAGTGGCTCTGCAGCTGCCAACTGTCAAAACCGTGCGTAAAGATGAAAAAACGTTGCTCAGAAGCGTGGAAAATCCCCTCAGCCTGACAAGTTCTAACTAGGTACAGTTTTGAGAAATTGGGTCTAAATAAAGACTGCTGAGGGCCCTACTATAACGTTTTTGAGAAATCTTGGACTGTAAAGTGTCTTATTCTTAATTTAAGATTATGCAAAGGGAATTTGTAATTTTCATAGTGTCGTCGTTGTAAAAATTCTTCTGCCGTCGTCCTAGTCACCCTTCACCAGTGCTTAGTACTCTCAGGTGTGATCGGTGTTACCTATTGGGGTGAGAACGGGCAGGATGAAGTTCCTTTCGCTCGTCCGTATCCACATGGGGCCAGTAAAGGAGCTGACGCAAAGTGATCGCAATGCCTCAACATACAAACAGAAGAGACACCGAATGCCACCCCAGTATTGCCAGGTAAGAGTTCTGCTTCTGACTGGTTTCTGAGAAGGGACATGGTTGCCTGGGCACCACTCGCCCATGGAGTGCCTTCGTGTAATCGAGAAACAGGTGCTCCTCCTTCTGGGAATAGGCAGCCCAGCACAGAGTTTCTTAGAGTGGCAAGTGGAGAACCGGGGAGATCCCAGGCTGCCCTGTCCCTCAGTCGGGGCTCTGACACAGCCGCCAGAGCCATACATCCCGTCCGTGACCCTGACAAGTTCCCTGCCCCGAAGTCACCTCAGAAGGATCCAGATCCCTTAGCTTCCTTTAGTATTGAGGCTACCAAAGGGGTGCTTCACACCTGGACATTGTGACCTTGGGTTTACACGATCTGTTTTCTCTTCCCTGAAACATTCTTCTCGAGGCGTCGCAGCCTGGCACACACCATCCGTTCCAGCTGAGTGTGGGAGAATCGGGGAGATAAAAATCAGTTCTGTTAGAAGTTTAATCTCACATCTCTCAACTTGTCATGGGTTGAAATATTTAATTGATGGTTGCCGGTGACACTTTTTAAATCCATTGGACGCCTCGCCTAGCTCCTGGCCCCGACACGTGGAGTTCTGTGAGTCCCCTGGCCAGCACAGGGGAGTAACGTTCTTTCCTCACAGGCTTCCTGCCCGCCTTCTTTTACTCTTAAATAAAAACTGCTGTCAATAGCTATCACAAATATTTTACTCAACTCCTCCTAGCTCTTGCTCTGGCTCTTCCCTGAGGCTGTGACCCCCACCCACCACCTTGTCCCCATGAGCACTTCCCAGCTTCCCTGTCCTCTGCAGGGTCTCTAGATTTTCTTTCTCTGTTTTGGTTTTGGCTGGAAATGTCTATCTCCTCGCCCTCATCCTTGCCCAATGCTTTCGCCTAGGGCTGCTGTGGTGCATTCTGGTCCTCTCAGGGTTTTTTATTATGTTGGAGAGTTTCACCAAACCACCTCTCAGGTTTTCTACAACTTTGTGTCTCTAACTGTCATAGAGGATCTGTACCCTTTTCAAAAGAATTTTTGAAAAGTTTTACAGGTTAAATGTATTATCTTTCTTAGGAACCTCCCTACATCTTAATTTTTATTTAAAAAATGTAAATACTTCAGAGCTATGTGTGTATTTTATGACGTAAACTCTAGGGTCGTAGTGCAGACCATAGTTGCTTTTGAGAGGAGGGGTTGTTTTCATAGCATATTCCATGATTTTGTTAACATTCTCTGTGAAACTACTTATGTTTTTTAATCAGGTATACCAAAATTTTAATTATTTGAAAGGAATTAATCTTCTCAGTCAGTGTTCCTGGCCCTCACTTGATCTTCTGAGCCATGTTTATTAATGAACCTGACAGCAGATTCACTATAAGTTTGTTTGGAGGCCAGATAATTATTGTTATTTTTATGAAATTCAGGAATGTAATCTCCACAAGAGCAGAGATTTTTTTTTCTTTTTTGTTCATAGATATAATATGCCAGCCATCAAGAAGAACATCTGACACATAGTAGGTGTTCGATAACTATTTGCTGAATGGGTGAATGATAAAATCTAGTCATTCTCTTTTTATTTTGCTTTTTTATCTCTGTAAAGCTATGAGGATGATTTCATAAGCAAACAATACATTTTTGGTTATGTTTTCTCTGAATGCAATTCCTTACAATGAAAGTTATATGCCACTTTTCATACATACCCATAAGCATATTATCTTTCCTGTAGTTTATTGCTTTTCCTTTAGCATTTTGGTTTGAAAAGGCTTTAAAAATGTCATTGTCATTGCCTACTTTTCCTTTCCTATAATTTACAAAACAAACAAACAAACAAACAAACAAACTAAACTAAAATTTTTCCTAGCCTAGATCCTTCAGAGAAACCACATATTTATACTGACCCAAAAATATGTCTATTATCTACACCCTTCAGTTCTTTTCTAGAACCTCTTTTTAAAAACACGAGAAAATATTTTTATTGCTACTCAATTTTTAAAATTGCTTTTGCCTAGCTACAATCTTAGTGAAGTTTTCCCATGTGTGTTTATTCAGTGAAGCAAGATCTGTCCTTACGAAAAGGTTTCTTTCTATGCCTTCAATTTATTTTCATATTAGTGAATCTATATCGTGAAATTCAACTGTTCACAGATAAAGCCTTTGACTTTCTAATATGGCTCTTATTAATTAAAATATTACTAACAATCCTCATGTCTCTTTCATGATGGTGACCTTATCTTGAGGAAGACTCTCAAATTTGCCCTCAAATTCCTTCAGAATCTTTGGGTAAATCCCAATTTTTTTGTCTACATGTAGCCGTGTCACTAGACTTAGAATAGATCCTACATGTGCTTGAACTTGGACTTAAGTGTTAAGAAACACCCAAAGTCTTTAGCAGGAAAGTCGAAAATCAAGTTTCTTAACTCTGAACAGCCATCTGCTTGTTCTTTTATTTTTTTAAAGTTTTTATTTTAATTCCAGTTAGTTAACATATAGTGTTATATTAGTTTCAGATGTACAATGTAGTGAGTCAACACTTCCATGCATCAGCTTTTACATTGCACTGGTAGTCTCACTGTCTTCTAACTAGTTTTTGCCTGTCTTTGGGGTTTAAATACATTGCATTTTATTAACGTTTATTAAGCGTCATAATTTGAACCAAGTTGGCTCATGTTTATTCTTGAATGTTTTAAATTGAATTCCTATCCTGCCCATGGATGTCTTTACTAAAGGAAAGGCCTTTAATACTCTGATGATACATTAATCAGAAAAAGTAAAATATAAAATTTAATGCACCCTTAGCCCCAATTTAAAAAATACATATGTGTATATAAATAAAATATTTATTCAAATTTTCTGCACTAAAGTTGTATTCTTATAATAATTATCATAAAAATATTTATTACAAAAGATTAAAATACTTGTTAGTGCTATTTATTCGGCATGTTTGAGACAACTTTGTTAGATATTCATACTTATATTTAGCATGAATGTATATTTTTAAGCAATTAATTTTTTTCATCTATGAAACTAAATTCTTTTCTGGATATTTATGATTTCATTTTTCTAAAGATAGTCTGACCAATGTCTTGGTTTTCCAAATCTCACTGGAATTCTGAATCTAATTGTGTTATGATTTCCATGACATAGTCAATCACATGCAACTACTTCTTGTACCAGTTCCTGATTTTTCAGTACTATAGGACCTAATCTTGAGTATGGCCCTTTCTTTTCTTATTGTCTTTTTCTTTCGAATGATCCTTGCTATAGAGGGGAAAAAAAAGAACAATTTTTAAAAAGATCTACCTCTACCAGTGTCACTGTGATCTTTCTAATGCTTTACCCTTGGCAGCAGACACATAATCCTTGCTCAGTGGAATGCAGGAGTTAAGAACTCCCCCTTGGGCAAATGATTTCATCTCTGGGAACCTCAGTTTCCTCAACTGTAAGACAGGGGAGGCAGCTCTGACCTCAAGAGGGACTTCTATAGATTGAATGAGATAAAGCACGTACAGTGTTCAGTGCAGTGTCGGGCTCAGTAAAGCTGCCATCCCCACGACTCGCCTGGCCGGGCAGACTGTTTGTCATATTTCAACAAGTGTCCCTGAGTGAGGGTGAATGTCCTGTCTTTGGTAGAAGGCTACCGTTTCCCATCCATCCTGTCATCACTCATTAAAACAATGTCACCTCACCCACCTGTTGGTCCCTGTTTTCACTACAGAATGCTACCTGGGCTTTGAAGATATTCCTTTTTCCACTGGATCTCTGGAATACCAGTTATTTGTGAGGTTGGCTAGGTTGCCATATATTCTGACCTACCCAGTTTTAGTAACTCCTGTTCTAGTCTTTGTGTGTGTGTATGTGTGCGTGTGTACTCCTGTGTGTGTGCGTGTGTATGTGTATAGTTGCTTTTATACAAATACTAGCGTTGGTTTAATGTCAATCTTATAAAGATGTATTAGGAATAAAAACTAATTTTATACCAAGTAATAAAATTATTTTGATTTGCTGGTTTCTCCCACAATCATGACCCTTGAAAATTCGTTCTGGATTCAGTGGTTTGATATTTTGTAAAAACAAAGAGAAGCCAGTGGTTTTTTTCCCATTTCACCTACAAATAAAAAATCCATTCTCTACACTCAGAAATGACTGGACAAGGTCCATATAGTTTTAGAGCTTTCACATCTAAAAATAATATGGTGATAAAAACTCACTTTAAACATCTGTGATGTCCTCTAATGTCAAAGGTCATATCCTTGCGTAAAAAAACAATGTACTTAATGAAGGAAAAAATTCCATTTTATGCACAGTCCTTTCTTTTTGAAACTCATCCAAAATGATGAAGACAGCCTTCGTTGATTTTGAAGGTTATGGCCCTTACACAAAGAAGTTTTACAGAAATATTTGTGGAATTGAATGAGAAAAAAATGTCTCCCTGAGACTTTTGTTTTTTCTATTGTGCATGGATTTTAGCACTAACCCACATTTCTGAAAGTAGGCTTCTATAATATGAGAAGTTCAACAGAGCCTATATATTTATTGTAAGTCCACAGGGAGGTGAAATGCCAGCTATTACAGAGCAAAGGTGAAGACATTCAAAGTTTGGGGTTTTGTTTGGTTTTTCTTGTGTGTTTTTTTCCCTAACTGGGTTTTAAATACTATGGTGAAAATAGCTTATTTGTTTTTCTGGAATGGCTAGAACAGACCATCAAAGTAATATGATTCATTCAAATGTTCTTCCTCTACATTCTTTTACAAAAGTAAAACAAAACAATCATATTTGCTTTGTTTTGGTTTGCACTAATTTCACAAATCTCAAAGAAGATTTATTGGCCTGTATCTTAGTGTCCGCTACATAATGAAATGCTAATTTCATTTTTATAAAATGATTCCAAAATTAAGCATAAGATAATTTATGTGTCAAATCAGATTTTATTTTGTAGGTTTACTATTTAAGCACTTTGTTACTTTAAAATAATCTCAAACTAAAATTTCTAACTGTCAAAAGATCTTCTTACTCCTGTGTCATTCAGAAATAAATTACCCCTGGATGATTTAGTGTGCACTTCCTACAACCAAGGACATTCTTCCATGTAATCACAAGATAATCACCTATCCAGGAGGAAAATCTTTTCCTCTACCCTCAGAGGTTCAGTATCAGGGGCCTGCTAATTTACCTGACAAAGGCTCCTTAACAAGAGAAAGGTAATACAGCCGTGTACTAATATTTTTATTTGCACAGGATTTCACAGAAACAAGTGAAACTTAAAGAAGCAGTTAGATTCAAGAGCCTATAGATACTTCCTAACAAAGGAAAGAGGGTGTGAGCATCAAGGGAAGATGAACTGTAGGGAAATGAGTAGGAAATATATGGGGGTACCAGTGGATGATAAAGACCATTTTGTTTTAAAATCCATGCACAGTAGAAAAAACAAAAGCAGGTTTGTTTATGCAGATTCACTTCCATGCTGCTTCTCCATCTCTGTGGATAAAAGTCTCTCTTCCCATCCTGGTACAGGAGAGGGGTGAAATTCATGCCACCTTCACAAAGGAAAATGCATGCTTTGCTTTTAGGGAGAGCAGGAAGGACAGAGAAGTCTTCCTGTATTTGTCTACTCGTAATTGCCTTCAGCTTCAGATCATCCTGTGTCAAAGTGAAATAAAATGCTACATGTCAAAATCAGAAGTGAACATTGGTACAATACTACCACCTAATCCTCAAACCTATTCAATTTTTTGCCAATTTTCCGATTCATACCATTCATAGAAAAAAAAGGATGCAATCCAGGATCATACATTGCATTTACTGCATTTATTTTTCATAATTTTAAGCCTCTTTCAATCTGAGATAGTTCCCCAATCTTTGCTTGACATTCATGATGTGACAATTTATAGGCCTGATACTCAGTAGAATGTCTCTCAATTGGCTTTTGTCTAATGTCCCTCGTAATTAGATTCAGATTATGCATTTGGGGCAGGAATATCATAGATGTGAAGCTGTGTGTTTTTAATGCATCCCATCAGATGGTCACAGTTTGGATTTTTCTCATTACAGGTAATTTTAACCTTGATCATTTGATGCCTATCAAGATTCTCCAATGTAAAGTTATTCTTTAGTATTTCCTCCAGTATTCACTAAGTATTGGGGGTGGGAGATCCAGTGAAATTATGTAAATATTCCATTCTTCATCAAAATTTGAGCCATTAGTTTTAGCATCCATTGATATTTCTTATTTGAATTGTTACTGTGATGGCTGCCAAATATTGACTTTTCTAATGCCATAGTTTCTTTTACATTTATGAGTAGGCATTCCAATATAAAGAAAAGATTTCTTTTTTCCCATTTATGTTTATTTTAAAATTTGTGTAAGTATAAATTAATGAGTTCCTATTTTATTTAATGAGTTATAATGCATTCTTATCATTATTTATTTTAATGCTAAAATTGTCCCATTTGTTTTTCTAAAGGTTTTGTTTATTTATTTATTTATTTATTTGAGAGAGAGAGAGAGAGAGCCAGGGGAGAAGCAGAAGGAGAGGGATAAGCAGACTCTGCGCTGAGTGCAGAGCTAGATGCGGGGCTTGATTCCTCAACCCTGAGATCATGACTTGAGCCAAAATCGGTTCAACAGACTGAGCCACCAGGGCGTCCCTAAAATTGTCCCCCTTTTTTTTTTTTAAGATTTTATTTATTTATTTGTCAGAGAGAGAGCACAAGCAGGGGGAGCAGCCGGCCAAGGGAGAAGCAGACTCCCTGCTGAGCAAGGAGCTTGATGCGGAACTGGATCTCAGAACCCTGGGATCATGACCTGAGCCAATGGAAGACGCTTAACCCACTGAGCCACCCAGGTGTCCCAAAATTGTCCCATTTTTAACCAGTCTTTTGAATACTTTCTAATTTCTGGCATGAGAAGAAACTCTGGGTTCATCAACTTCACATTCATATGAACATTGCAAAAAAAAAAAGTGAATAAGGACCATTGCTATCTTTAACAAGCCAACTTACCACTATAGGAGGAACTGTATTTGGTGTAAGTCTATTACATAAATGTTAAACAATGACTGCAACATAAAAAACCAAAACAAAACAACAAAAATCTTTACTAAAAATTGAATACAATTTTTATTAAAAGACTTTAAAAAGAAAATAAACAGAAATGAGCTACAATTATTACACATGTGTACACTACACATCTCTCCTCTCTCCCTGTCTCTCTTCCATAAAGGTCAAAATGAAAATGTGAGCAACCTCAGAAACTAGTTTCCACCTGAACTGAATGCAGAGTGCCCTCTAGAGGCTTTATTCAATCAGTGCAGTATTTCCAACAACGGAGGGACCTACTTAAATTTCTGTACATTTTCAGACACAGTTCTCATTAAACCCATAGGATTACCCTACGCATAATAATAGCTGACTATGAGTTGATTCAGCCTATTAGGTACCCTCTTAAGAAAAGGTGCAAGGGAGCTGACAAAAAGTAGGCTTGTACCTAATCAGCTAGACGAAAAAATTTGGAACATGCTGTCAGAAGATATGAGAAGATATTAAATTGTCATATGTCAGTTTGCGACCTTTGGTAAAGCTGTTACGAAATCTCCCCCAAATTTCTCACACAAGGAAAGTTTTTATAACTTATTCCATTATTTTCTTAACGTCCCCTAGACAGACCAGTGTGGGCTCCAACGAGAAGCTGCCCTCACTTGCCAGTCTTCACTTGCCTCTGCACCTCCGTATGCCCTCTGCCGCTCCAAACCCACAGACGGCTCATAAGTTAAAACCAAGAATGGCAACCAGGCTTTAATGAAACTCCAAAAAAGAGGTGAAAAGAAAAATCACATTTAAGCAGATATAGTTTACATAAGTATTATTTAATGATCATTTAGAAAGGTCAACTATTCTACTGTAAAATTTTTATAAAGCTCTCGAGTTTACAGTGTCTAAATTACTTAATACCTCAGGTATCTATACTAAAAGCATCTCTTTGGGTGCCTGGGTGGCTCAGTGGGTTAAAAGTATCTCTTTATCGCCATCTTTGATATAATTTAAAAGAATTTGAATGAAATCATTTTGCTAATAGCTGTTCCTTTAACATAGAAAGTCCTTTCAAATATTTGTCCCAATGAAATTCAGCTTTAACAAGAGTGCTTTAAGAGGATAGTTTTAAGATGATATTGCTTTGTTGTTTGATGGTAATACTTAAATACATAGTCAAGAAACATCATTAGAACACAAGGGGAAATATTATAATTATTAGATATGACTCAAAATTTAGTCTTCCAGTCTTCCTAGTCACACATTGGTGTCGTGTAGAGATTTGAGAGGTAAATTTTTAGAAGTTAAAGAAAAACCACAGTCAACACAGGAATGTGGTTACATCAAATGAAAATCCCAGGCCTAGCTTACTTCTCTTGCTTTTTTGATATGGCCCCAACTGTAAAATATACCTTTAATGTTCCTGTTTAAATTCTTATTTATAGGGGAAGCAAATTCTTTCCTCTGACCATTTTAGATCTTTTCTGGGGCTCTGTAATGAAAGACAGCTTACAAGAGAAAAACATACAAATGTTTCTGTGCTATGGGAGCCCTGATGTGGAGATGAAGATCCAAAGAAATGGCAAAACCTAAATGCTTTTCTACTAGGTTGAACAAAGACAAGCTTCTGTGGAAATGTAAAATATATAATGAAGCTAAAGGAAAATCAGAATTGTTTTAACAAGGTCTGTTTGTGGAGAATTTTCTCAGTCTTTCTGGCCTTGGTAATAAGAATGTTCCTTTTCTCCTAGTAAAGGGAGGGCATCTTTCAAAAGGAGTCTTATCTCCATTTTCAGGAAGAAGAGGGGAGATCAGAATGCTTTCCTTACATCTGCTCTTTTCCAAGTGACTTTAGCTCGGAAACAATCCTCGTACTGGAGTGGCATATTTTGGAATGGGATATTCTGCCACCCTTCAACGTGAACAAAAAAATATATAATTTTTCTGTGTGTGGTTAGCTAGTTTAATTTTGTTCTCTTCCAGATGTTCATTGATAAGTCAACATGAGAATATCTACACTCCAGAACAATGGTTCAAAAGAACTGACTAGGTGATGCAAATGTTAGAGTTTAAGTGCCAAGCTTTTCTTGACTTAAAAAGCAAGGCTTAACTTGTTGATAACGGTGGTTATGGACAATGTTTCCTATCACCTCAATCTTTAACATTATTCACTTTTTATAGTTCGCTTCCTGAAGAGAACGAAACTTTAAATAGACAACAACAACAAAAAAACCTTCTAATGATAGTATCCCATATTAAAACAAAAATAACAACAAAAATACCAAGGAATCTACCTGCCCCCCCTCATCCCCCCACCCCCGCCATTGATCCACACAGCTGTGAAGCTGTGTTCTTCCTGCAGCCTTGTCCCAGAGAGCATTTTGTGTTATTTATAACCCTGTAATAAATGATAGGCAGAATAGCAATGTTTGCTTGACTTCTTCCCCTTTCTCCTTTTCCTCTCCTTGGATCCTTGCTCCCTGGTATAGAGAAACTCACATCTGAACATAGAGCGCTCTTCCAGGCTCAGCCTGCTCTTGATGAGATCTTCTGTGGGGTCATTTTCCTCTTTATTAAAACTCAGAGAGATTGTTAGGAGAGAACTGTGCTTAATACTTGCGTTCGAACCCTTATTTATGTTTCTTCTCAAGCATTGATCTGACTGTGAGTTTAATTCCAGGGAACTGGAAAGGACTTTCCAACTCAGAAATACCTCCCCGACCCTGCCTACTGATGACTGAAACTACACTTTGTAGCAGAAAGGTGTGTCCCTGTCACGATACTCATAGCTGTCAGTCTTTGTCAGCTCCTTTTCTCGGAGGCAGATGTACTGACATGAGGAGGGAAGAAATGACATAGATGTCGTGGAGAAAAATGGATCTAAAAAGGACAGAGGGACAGCCTACACATGACTTTTTTTTTTTAAGATTGTATTTATTTATTTGACTGAGAGAGAGATCACAAGCAGGCAGAGAAGGCAGGCAGAGAGAGAGGGGGAAGCAGGCTCCCCAATGATCAGAGAGCCTGATGCGGGACTCGATCCCAGGACCCTGAGATCATGACCCCAGACAAAGGCAGAGGCTTAACCCACTGAGCCACCCAGGTGCCTCTACACATGACTTTTTAATAGAAGCTTCTTCTTCAGGACTACCTTCTATCTTTGCTGACTTTAGATCTAGTTGTTCTTAACTGTTTGTTCTCTTGTCCAATATTTAATAATCCTGGCGAGGATCTGGACGTAGACGGATAAGCAAGCAAAACCTGTCCTTGCCTCCAGGGGTTTATAATCAAATGGAGAATGCATGTAAGCAAACACACAATTACAATAAAGCGTCATAAGCTTTGTAAAGGGAGAAAGGTTGCGATGGAAATACAGAATTGGACTATCTATGCAATCTAGGATTCAGTTTCTCTCCCCTGTTTAAGGTGACAATTCGAGGGTGGCTAACATTAAGCCAAGCAAAGAGACCAATGTATGCACATATTAGAATATCTCCCGAGGCTATATCCTATCTCTGTCTGTCTTTCTGCCCTTGTGAACGATAGGGCTTCACCCGTGCGGAAGAGCTCCCGGGAAGAGACCAACTCAGTAGGAGGATGTGGTTTCTATAAGCTTTGCTCACAGGTGCCCTTCAGTCGCCTGACCAGCACCTGCGGCGGCGCTGTATCTCTGCTCTAACCCGGCTCCTCTGTGCGCATGCTCCTTGTGGGTGCAGCCCCAGGCGCTCTGGCTTAGGTATGAAGCACATCAGTTCAGCAATCTGGCACATTTCAAAAGCAGAGAGAAGACGGGCAGGATCCAGCCAGGAACGCAAATTGAGGGCTATAACAGAGTCTGTGTTTCTAAGAAATAACCCCATCCTCTGGGCTTTAGTATCAAGCATACCAAGACCATTTTTAGACAGTATTTAAATTATTAAACCACATAACCTTGGGTAAAACTTTAGAAATATTCATTCTTGCCTGAGGCCAATGCTACTTTAAAAACTCTCTGAGCAATCATTTTCTCTTCTACCACCTTCTTAAGCCACAATTGTTGAAGTTCCCAACTACTAAAATAATTAAGACACTGTGACTTATTCATTTAAAACACACATATAAATAATACATTACATAACATATATTACACATTACAATGTAATTTCTTTATTGAGTAATTCATTTCTCTCCATATTGGCCCGGACCATACTCAGAGTACTAATCATAATAACAAAAAGTAAAACCTAGGGCGCCTGGGTGGCTCAGTGGGCTAAAGCCGCTGCCTTCGGCTCAGGTCATGATCCCAGGGTCCTGGGATCGAGGCCCGCATCGGGCTCTCTGCTCAGCAGGGAGCCTGCTTCCTCCTCTCTCCTCTCTCTCTGCCTGTCTCTCTGCCTGCCTCTCTGCCTACTTGTAATCTCTCTCTGTGTGTCAAATGAATAAAAAAAAAAAAAAAAAAGAAAAACCTAAAAAATTACCCCTTGATTATAGTCTTTTAGACAACACTTCTCATTCCTGGGTCACCAAAGATTACAATTCCTGGGCTTTGAACATCTGGAAGCATTTCCACTACAGAAGAACCACTATGGATTTTTCCTTGTCTTATATTTGCAAAGGTACTTTGTTCTCCAAATTCTTCCCTAAAAGGTCTTGGTTTAAGAGGTAAGATCAAAACACAAAATGTGACCTTGTAAGCCGGCTGGGAGGAAATGTGGACATTTGAAGTGGGCGAGTGTGTGGAGGAAGGAAGAACATTAGTGTCCTTAATTCTTGCCCTAGCTTTGCAATCTGTCCTTTAACCCCTCTGAGCCTCATTTTTTGTGTGTTCTAATGCAAGAGATGAATTAAATGAATTTCAGGTTATTTCCAAGGTTGTAGTTACTTGTTTTGTCTATCGAGTAAAATTATGTTCTTCAGGAATTTACACTACTGGCCAACCAATGATGCAACCATAGCATGTAACCATCAAAACCAAGTCTGGCGGATTTGTGTCGTATCCTCACCATGACTCATTATCAACAACTAGAAATTGGATGCTTTTAAAGTATAGATATCCAGTGCTGTTAACATCAATGCACAAAAAGTTAAAAACAGGACCATTGTACAATATAAAATGAACCTCTGTTCATGGTTTTAATTCAACTCATTAATTAATGATACTCCAAAAGATAAGAAGGTACATTCAAAGAGCGTTTGAGGAGCTGGGTAGTTATAGGCAATTTAATAAAGGAGTATTAGAATAAGATGGTTAGATACTAGTTAATGTCCTATAAGGCAGGAACCCATAACCTTCAGGATTATCTTTTCTAGCAGAAAGGTTTCTACAAATGAAAAATGTGTAGGCTCTAATTAAATAGTAAAATTTAAATAATGAAATAATCCTTAGATAAGACTATTAAACCATGGCATTCAGAGACATGCTATATACTTTGTTTAACTGGATAATTTTTTTAAGACTTCTGGACTGGAGACTTTCGAATATGTAATAGAAGTCTGAGGACCTATTTGGTATATCATTCACCTCTTTTCCCATTTTCTTTGGTTGCTCACTGGGTGAATCATTATTTCCTGATGGTGGTCTAGGGAAAATCAGCTCACACATCATACATAATTTAGGGAAACTTTTTTTTTTAAAGCTTCATTGTCACATTGGATTAACTTCCTATCCTACTGGTAAAATCTAATTCATATTAATACCATTTCTATTTACTTTATACTTTGGTTTAGTTTTGTACATGAAAGGTAGGAATGAGGGATAATAATTCAGGAGATTTATAGTCATGTAATTTTAAAATAAACTGTGACTAAGCCAGGGTCCAATGGGGATTTACTAGGGTTCATTGAATTCAGTCATGCTCACCTCAGAGAACTCTGAGCTTAACAATATTGTCTCTGTAATTCTCTGTTCACTTTAGTAGGGAAATTTAGTAGAGAATTAGCAGCAATTTAGTAGGGAGGCTAAGTCAAATAAAAATTTTAGTAATAGTGTTGGAGTCAAAGAGATTTATGGGGTACCTGGGTGGCTCAGTGGGTTAAGCCTCTGCCTTCAGATCAGGGTCCTGGGATTGAGCCCCGCATCGGGCTCTCTGCTTGGTGGGGAGCCTGCTTTCCCCTCTCTCTCTGACTGCCTCTCTGCCTACTTGTGATCTCTCTCTCTGTCAAATAAATAAATAAAATTTAAAAAGAGAGATTTATGAATTTCTGTACTTTCTTCATGATAAAAAAGAAATTAAAGTGTCCTCTTAGAGAAAGCCACGCTGAGATTCAATTTTTTTTACAATGTTCACTCATGACAGTAACTTAAGTCAGGTCAGTAATTTTCAGCTCTTGGGGGGAAGTCAAGAACTTGGTAAAAACTATAAACCTTTCCTTTAGAGGGAGACAACGAGCATATAACACATCTATTATTTCTTATTCAATTTTATTTGGGATGATTCATGGACCACCTGCATCTCAGCTATGCATCCTGTTCAAGAGCTCACAACTTAGAAAAAAGGAGCCACACTGAAGATGGGTCATGGGTGAGACACCTGGTCCTCATAGCTTGTCTCCTAAAGCTCTCCTAACATCTGACTTTGTAAATCAGCTACTTTTCAGTTTAGACCCCAGTAGGTTGTTTTTGTTTTGTTTTGTTTTATTTTGTGTTTTTGTTTGTTTGTCTTTTGAAGCTGAAGCAGACAGACCCAGCAAGATGGAAAACCTAAACTCAATTATTTGGGGATAACATAGCACTCTTATGGTCTTGCTGTATTGACAGTTCCTAAAATCACAGTCACACCGTAGAGTGAAACGTTCTGGGCTTCAGGACGTCCTGGGCATCCTTATCCTGCCTCTTATAAGATGAGAGACCTTAAGAAAGGTTTTTTTATTGTTGTTGTTGTTTTTAAGATTTTATTTATTTGAGAGAGAGTGAGAGCACGTGTGCACACATGAGTGGGAGGGAGGGAGTGGGGAGAGGCAGAGGCAGAGAATCTCAAGCAGAGTCTGCACTGAGTACAGAGCCAGAGTGAGGCTCAATCTCAAGACCCTGAAATCATGACTTTGAGGTCATGACCCGAAATGAAACCAAGAGTCAGATGCTCAACTGACTGCACCACCCAGGCACTCCAGTATTTCTTTCTTAAGGCTCAATTTTCTCATCTGAAAAATAAGGGTGATTAAGGAGCAGGGCCCAGAGCCTAGGTCACTGAAACCATAAACCTCGCCTAGTCAGTGAGGTAGAAGCAGGAAACAGATCCAAAAGTGAGGATAATATATACCCAGTAAAACTAATGCAGGATCACGTAGGATTTGTTCTATTTGTATGTAAAAGTTTGGTAGAGTGTTATTCTTTTTAACTCAACCCTAGACCGTGAGTCAAAATGTTTTATTAAGACTATAACTACGTTGCATGCAATTATTTAGTGATCTAAAGAGAAAAGCAGAGTTTATCAGCGTTAATTCATTCTGCCTCTCAACTGTCACATTATTGAGCCTAATAGAAAGAAGTAAACCTTGCTAAGTACTGTTTTCTTTTGTAGAATAAATCTAAGGCCAGTTGAAATTCATGAACTAGAAAAAATTTCACTAATAAAAAACAATATAAAAGTATTTTGTCTAGCAAATTCTTATATTAAAGAATAATCTAAGAGATTTTCTAAGAATGCTGTAAAACCCAAACAGGCAACATGACTATCTTTTTTTTCCAAGGTGTGACTAAACTTTTTGCTTATCTTGTGAATCAATTTGGATTTTTTTGTGTGTTTTCTAAATTATTTTTCTTTTCAGCAATATACTGAATGTATTGTTCTCACTTTCCAAACGCATTTGTTAGAGTGTTTGGTAACTGAGCCAGCCCCCCAGAACGATAAGAGTGCTCTCAACTATACAGCACCTACAGCAGGTCTGGCACTGTGCTAACCCTTGTACATGTTATCACTAATTCTACCGATGGTCTTGCAATGTAACAGTATTTCTCTCTTCTTATAAGCCACACCAAGAAGGTTCAGAGAAGTTAAGGGACTTACCCTAGGTCCCATCGTTAGGTTCAACTCTTAAGGCTTATTTTCTACTTTCCACTGCATCTAATGCTTCTTTCAGAAGCTTCACCTGGATGTTCTGAGGCAACTCATTATGATGACAACAATGGCTGTAACAATGCCAGTAAGAAATAAGCTCAAGAACTCACTGAGGTACATCTCTGGAGTCCCAACCCCTCCTGTGTTCTTTCAGTTCCCAGCTGGGTTCCTGAGCGCTCAAGCCCTGTCCCTGCCACAGCAGTCAACACTGAGACCCACCAGCTCCATATATATGACCAATAGCTCCTTGCCTCTGGTCACCACCACTTGGTTCTCTTCCTTTTTGCTGTCACTCACTTCTCCTCTTCCTGTAGCAGCCAAAGTCACCACACTGAAGCTCATTCTACACCAAGTCCAGGGACCATCACACTGACAATACCCTCTATCTTTGGTTATTATTCTGAATCCCACCTTCAAGAGAGGGAACAGGGTCCTTGCTCAGAAGCAAAACCTTTACTCACTTGTCCAAATGAAAAAGGAAATGGTGGCTGTTGGCCTCTAAGCATGTTCACCATTAAAGTTGAGTCAGTGTGAGAATCAACACCATGTGATTGTTTCTGTGAAAAGTGAGTACCCTGCAATACTGAATACTCAACAAATTATTGTTCAACATTGAATGCACATAATTCAAGTATAGAAGAACAAGGCAGGGGCACCTGGGTGACTTGGTCAGTGAACCATCCAACTCTTGACCTCAGCTTAGGTCTTGATCTCAGGTTGTGAGTTCAAGTCCCAGCATGGAGCCTACATAAAAAACAAATAAACAAACAAACAAAAAACAAGGCAGCCATAAAGACAGTAATAACTGAGCTCAAGCGTCCATTCGAAAGCAGCTGTTAGTGTTTCCTTGCTCCATGATTTACATCTCAACTTTATGAATTTGAGGTCATTCACAAACATTTTAAATAATCATCATAATTTAGTGGCTAGATTTGAGTTAATGGTAGGTGTTGTGAGTTAAATTTTACCACGGAGTCACATTTATTTAATAACAAATATTTATTGAGTTCATATTATGTGTCAAGGAGCAGAGCAACTGAATAAAAAACAAAGGCCCTTCTTTACTGGGGCATATATGGAGCCTCTGTGGGTGTCAGAGGGAACAATAACAAATAAGAAATCAAATAATAGAAAATTCTAAGAAGAAAATAAAACAGAATTAAGGGACAGTAGTGATAGGTATGAAAAAGCTATTTCAGATGCATTAGTCAGAAGAGGTTTTCTTGATAAAGTGACTTTTGAGGCAGGAACTGAGTGGCAGGGGGGAGCAGGTTTTGTGGAAGTAATAGCAAACAGCAAGTCCCTAGAGTGGGCATGATGGTTAGCATGTTCTGTACCCTGTGATGGGGCAAGAATGCCTGGAAAAAAAAAAAACAGGTAGGAGAGGAATAGAAGATGAGCTCAGAAACATAGCAAGGGAGCTAAATCATCTTGGAGCTGGGAGGCCATAATGGGTCATACCAAAGTATTGATCCTGTCTGGGGTTTGAAAGGACTTAGTAACATGCTTGCCACAGAGGGATGTTGTGACAGAAAGTATTGTGAGCTCGTGGCAGGCAAGTCTGGTTCAGATTAGGTCTGAAACCTTTCCTTTCAAAGGAATTTTGCAACTCTTCTCAGAGGGTTATAGGAAACCATTGCAGACTCAATGTCATGCATATGCAACAGTTTGGGCCATGAAGAATTTTACCCTAGACCCAGTAGCTTGTAACATACAGTGACATTGTGTGGGGGATGAGGTACAAGTTCACAGCCTGAAAGAAAGACTAAATATAAATGTGAAGGTCAAGATATACTATTATTTAGGGATTTTACATCACAGATAACAGAAACCAAGCAAAGCTAGATTATATATAAAACAAAAAGAAAGAGATAACTCCCTATAAGGACATGGAGTGGTTCCCAGAATACAAAGGTGGAAAGGCAATTATGCCTTAGAAAGGGGTTATTCAGAAATAGAAAATTGTTAAGACGCTCTCCATCTCCATCTCCATCAGCCCTGCATTTTCCTACCCATACTTCTCTGTGCACACAGAGGAGAATCTCTTGGCTGGGTTCAGTTGTTTTCTCTTGGTTCAATCAGTTACAACCAAAGAAGTGAGGTCAAGAAGTGTCAACAAGCATGGCTATCAGAGCTTGCTCCTGGGAGTCACTCCCAAAGAAGGTAGCCAGTTGGGCAGACAAGCCAAGTAACCTCTTCCACATAGGTCTACACTTAGGTCATTCACTGATGCATTTATTTTATGTGCAGACAACTTGGAAATGTACTCCTAAAAGATTTCCTACCCCAATCCATGGGTAATTTTTAAGGGGTAAGAAATAAGGCAGGCAAAAGAAAGAAAGAAAGAAAGAAAGAAAGAAAGAAAGAAAGAAAGAAAGAAAGAAAGAAAGAAAGAAAGAAAGAATCGCTCAATGAACGCATTTTTCTTGTGAATTGTGTTTTTAGTTAGAAAATTTCTCCATCACATCAACATGGTGTAATGGGACAGAAAAATGGATTTAAGTCAGAAAACTTGGTTTAAGGGCGCCTGGGTGGCTCAGTGGGTTAACGCCGCTGCCTTCAGCTCAGGTCATGATCCCAGGGTCCTGGGATCGAGGCCCACATCGGGCTCTCTGCTCAGCAGGGAGCCTGCTTCCTCCTCTCTCCTCTCTCTCTGCCTGCCTCTCTGCTTACTTGTAATCTCTCTCTCTGTGTCAAATGAATAAATAAAAAAAATCTTTAAAAAAAAAAAAAAAAGAAAACTTGGTTTAAGGGTGCCTGGGTGGCTCAGTCAGTTAAGAGTCTGCCTTCAGCTCAGGGCATGATCCCAGGGTCCTGGGATGGAGTCCTACACTGGGCTCCCTGCTCAATGGGGAGCCTGCCTCTCCATCTATCTGCCACTCCCCTTGCTTGTGCTCTCTCTCTCTGTCAAGTAAATAAGTAAAATTTAAAAAAAAAAGAAAATCTGGTTTAAATCTTGGTGTTTTTAACTAATGGTCATGGGAAGGGGAGCAATTTGTTTTGGTTCTCAGATAAATGATGCAGTTGGACTAGATTCTCCTTAAGGTAAATACTCTTTGACTCTAATATATTTCCATTTGGTAGCAAATAATTACGTAGGCATTTGTTCTCAGGTTAATTGCAAACATATAGCAAAAATGGTTAAGAAACAGACTTTACATCATCTTTGATAATGGCGAAGACATGGAAACTACCTAACTGTCCATCATGATGAATAGATAAAGAAGTTGTGGCACACAGATAGATAGATAGATAGATAGATAGATAGATAGATAGATAGATACAGATATACACACACACATACATACATGGATGTACCTGTACATGTATATATCTATACATAGGTGTGTATATATATAATTTTTTTAAGATTTCATTTATTTGAGAGAAAGAAAGGTAGGGAGAGAGAGAAAGAGGACAAGCAAGTGGGAGAGGGAGAAGCAGGGAGCCTGGTGTGGGGCTCGATCCCAGGACCCTAGGATCATGAACTGAGCTAAAGGCAGATGCTTAACCAACTGACCCTCCCAGGTGCCCCTATACAATAGAATATTATTCATCCATAAAAGAAAAGGAAATACAACTATTGTGACAACATGGATGGACCTTAAAAGCATTATGCTAAGTGAAATAAGTCAGACAGAGAAAGACACATACTGTATGTGCTCTGTGATCTCACTTATATGTGGAATCTAACACCAAAACAAAACAAAAGAGAAAAACACTAGATGAGAAAACCCCCACCAAACTCTCAGAAAAAGAGATCAAGTCTGTGGTTATCAGAGGGGGTGGGGGAGCGCTAACTGAAGGAAGGTGGTCAAAAGGTACAAATATGCAGTTATAAGATAAATAAGGACTAGAGATGCCACATACAGCATGATGACTGGAGCTAACACTGCTCTAGGATATATGCGAAAGGTAAGAGTAGATCCTAAGAGTTCTTCCCGCAAGGAGAAGTGTTTCTTTTTTGTTTATTGTGGCTACATGAGAAGATGGATGTTAGCTGACCCTATCGTGGTAATCATTTCACAACATATATAAATCAAACCATCATGCCTTAAGCTTATACAATAAGGTATGCCAATTGTTCTCAATAGAACTGGAGGGGAAAAAATAAAAAATAAAATAATAAAATAATAAAAAATAAATAAAACACACATGCACAGGCACACGCACACACAGAAGTTATAGAATCCCATAGATTTGAGTTTTCTCTTGGCCCTGCCAATGTTTGACTTTCATAAATTCATAAGTTGGTTAATTTCCTAAATCCAAGTTTGCTTACCTGTAAAATGCAGGTATGGGTGACACTTCAATGGACTGTTGTGCCACTGAATAAGGAATTGTAGGTCACCCAGTTCACCGTGAGTACTCAATTCTGGTCGTTGTTTTCAGACTGTGAAAATGCCTAAACTTGTCTGTATCTTACTTGATCACTTTGCATAAATGTGCAAGTAAGTGAAAATTGAACTCCAGTATTCCTTGAAGTGTTCTAATGGCATGGACTAATACAAAATGAGATCAGAGACTGGGAGATTCTAGAAAGGTACTGTATACCTCTATGCCACTGAAAATTCATCGTACCCTAAAATAACTTTTAATCGGCTTTATAAAATGTGCCTTTCCCATTCCCCCCTGGGCAGATGTGAAAGCATGGAATTGGATAATAAAATCCGAGATCTGATTGAGAGGAATGCTTCTCCCGATCTTAAAGCGGCCACCCTGGGAGCCACACCAAGTCACAGAAGTTCATGCTCTCTAAAGGTAAGAAACCACCTTTTTTTCTACGTTTTCTCAAAACACCCTTCAACAGTGTGTTCACCCAGAAGAATTTATGGGGACAGTCCCCAAATCATTTACAGTAATGTACTTCCTTGATGACTGAGAGGATAAAGTCAACCACTATAAACCTCTCTCACACAGTCACTTCCTGTTACTGAGGAAACCCTTCAGCAGAAACACTTTCCCATTTAAAGTGTGATGCCAGGCAGACAAGTGTTGCTACAGGGAAGTGAGGACGAGCTCACGCGATGAAAAAGAATGTAAAATACAACAACGTCTCTTTTGGGGGGAGGAAGTCACCCAATTTGTGTAAACCTTCTTACATTGGATTATTAACATCAGTACAATTCCTTGTCCATTTTTTTTACATTAAAAAAATTTTTTTAAAGATTTTATTTATTTGAGAGAGAGTGAGAGAGCACAAGCAGGGGGAGTGGCAGAGGGAGAAGGAGAAGCAGAGTCTCCACTGAGCAGGGAGCCCAATGCAGGCCTCAATCCCAGGACCCTGGGATCATGACCCTGAGCCTAAGGCAGACGCTTAACTGACTGAGCCACCCAGGCACCCTACATGGTCTGTTTTTTAAAGAAAAAAACAGGCTTTCCAGATAAAAGGAGTTTTCCGACTTTGAGTTTCCTCTTGTTTCAGGATACTTGTCTATGGTGCTTCATAGAAGCAAATAAAATTCAAGGGTAAGGTCAAGCTAGGAATCTTGCAGATGACCTTCTTGAAATGTATCATAAATGACAACATGAACTCAAGCTCTGTAGCCCTCCTGATTAGAAACCATCTCTAATGATCTTTTAGAAAAATATCTAACAAATATGTTTGACCGTATGGTTGACATTTTTAAAAATGTACGTAACTTCTACTTCGGTTCTTATATAAAGTAATTCATACTCATTGTGGAAAAATTTTACTAAGCATAGAGAAAACTATAAAACTCAGTAGAGACAGATTTCCCATGGAGTTAATGAAGCTTGGATCTCATAGACAAATATTTACTTATGCACCTAAGTTGCATTCATACATTTATATCTTTTTCTCTTAATAGAGGCCCTGTAATTGAATAAGGGTTAAACTCCAGACCTCAACGAAATCCCCTCTTGGCCCACCACTCCCAGAGAGCATCGCTTAGCATTTGGGATCTCTCTGTGCACACACACACACACACACACACACGCACACACACACAGGAACCCACCCAGTTTGTTGAATCTACCTGTTTTCACTTTAAAAATATGTTGCTGATACTCCTGTACCTTGTTTTTCATGTATTTAATAAACATAGAATTGTGTGTATTCAGTATCTACGTACTTTTTCCTGTTTAGAAACTCACTTCTCCCTAACAAAATAGTATCTATTTTTTTTAAGATTTATTTATTTATGTTAGAGAGCAAAAGAAAGACAAGTGGGGGCAAAGGGCAGAGGGAGAGAGAGAATCTCAAGCAGACTCCCCACTGAGCACGGAGCCCGGATGTGGGGCTCGATTTCACAACCCTGAGATCATGACCTGAGCCAGTATCAAGAGTCAGACACTTACCCACTGAACCAGGTGCCCCCAAGTAGTATCTATTTTTAAAGTTAGAAACGAATGTCTACAGATGGTTAGAGCCCAGAAGGCTTATTTCTCTCCTTCTCATCTCACCCCTTCCTCCCAACCCTCCTACATACACCTCTAACTCCCAGTTAGGATTGTCCTCCTTCATGGAAATGTATGCTTCTCTCAAGTAGCTTTCTTGTCTACTTTATGAGAAGAATTTGAATCCCCTCCAGTACCCTGATCCTCATATGTTTTGATTATCAGCCCCTGAGACCCATTTGCTCATGACTGATTTCCCTCCCAACTCTGTTCATTTGTCTTCTGGATTTCTCCTCATATGGTAAAGACCTCTTCTACATCCTCATTGTCATCCTCTTGGTAATTAGTTTCCTCTATTTTGGGGACTTACCCAAAACTTGCTATCTTTCTTTAAGATACTGCTTCTCCCATCACTTCCCTGATGAAATTTGTTCCTTTTTCTATACACCACACATCCAGGCAAAGGATTGCAGATTCCAAGCTGATGGTTTGTTTTGTTTTGTTTTTTCCTTGAGAAGTATGAGATAAAAACATCTAGAGAAAAGGAGAAGGTAGAGATGAGATACAGTGTTTAAGGAATTTGGGGAAGGTATAGCATGGGCAGTGGGAGACGTAAGAGAGGAATGAAATTGCAATGAGCTGCTGAATAGCTGTGAGGACGGAGTTGAACTTGACAGCCACCAGTCGATGATAAGACCAATCCCTCCATGGTATTTGGGCTCCTATGTCTTCAATAACCCCATCACCTCTCACCAGCTTAAAATACGCTCAGCACTCCTCCACTTTTAAACATATGTGAGCTCCCAGATTATTATATGGGTAATGTTCTAATTTATTCTTGGGCATCATACCCAATCTTATTGATCAGGATGTCCAAAGCTTTTTGGCCCCTTATCACATCATTAATAAGCTCTGTCTTCAAAAATCCAATGGTCATTTTGCATCTGATTTTTCACTTGTCCTCTCATACATCTGATGCTATTTACCAATTCAACCTTTTAAAAATATCTTTCTCCATCAACAGTTATAAAATCGATCTGTCATCATCGCCCCCTCCCCCATACGCACGACTTTTTTCTCTAATCTTTCCTCTTCATTCACCTTCACTGCCTTCACTTACAGAACGTGCCTATCTCGTATCAGTGTTATGCAGGGATCCATACATAGTCTTTGACTCATTCAACTACAAAATATATGCCAGTGACTCCACACACATATAGCTTCCTAAACTTGAAGTTCTTTTCTTCATGCACATCAATCTCGCTCAGTAGCTGCAAAAGCGAATTCGACATCTTTCCTACTTGCTTCTTCCCCTCTACATTTCCTGCATTAGTGAATGGACCATTATTCACCCAGTTATCCAAATTCCGTTATAATCTAGGACTACCAAACTGTCCAACCCCAGGAGGCATTCATAGAATAAAGCCAGCCTTCACCCTGGATCCTCAGGTTCTTGCCTCTTTTACCTTCATAAAATCTTCGGACTTCATTTCTTTTCCTTCACTCTTCCTACTGGGCCATGGTTCGGATATTCATTATCTTGTGCCTGGAAGACTATCCCCAGGAGATATCTAGTTGCCCTTCTTAAGTTTTGTTCCACACTAATTCATATGTACCTATATGGATCTTGCTAATGTGCAAGTGTTTAGAACTTAAAAGTAGACTACCTTACCTACATCATAAAGTCCAAATACCTTGGCTTAATACATAAAATCCTCCAGGGTCTATCCCTGCTTACATTTAGAATAAAACAATAGGGAGAGAATCTAAAATTTGTAGGCCAACTACCATAACAGGTATGGAGGTATTTTATATTATGTTTGATATCTATAACAACACTTAAATATGGCTATCTTTATCCTCATTTTCCAGATTCCCTTTTTCTGGCTCCATGGTGTGAGGTAGGAGCTTCAGAGTAGGTTCTGGGAGTGGGAAAATTCTTTCTTGTGGCTTTCGCCCCACTTTTATCTTCCCAAACACTGTTTCAAACCCAGAAGGGAACATAGCTCTCCCATTTCATAAAGGGGAAACTGAGACTTTGAGGAACAGACTTTTGGACATGGTACTTGCAGCTTCCATTTGAGCGGCTTCAGGGTTCCAGCGCTCCTGTTACCCTCTTGTCATCCTCTGGCCTAAAACAGGGTCAGAATATGTGAACCTCCCCCAATAAAATATTTGACAAAGACAAAACAAAGCAAAACAAAACAAAACAAAACAAAACACCAAAAAAACAAACCTGTGCTTTCACTCTCTGAGAAAAGTTTCCCAGGAACAACCCTTGGGAGTCTCTCTGCATCCCAATAGACTTCAAGCATATCTTCCTCAATTGTCATTTGAAGGTATCTTCAAATATTTCATTGCTTGAGTGAACACAGTTTAGTTTCCAGTTGGGATCTCAGCTGAATTACTATTTACCAAATAGCACTCTATAGGAGGGAATCCTACATTCAAAACAAAACAAAAACTTTTGCGTTCTCACTGAGATATCGATAGGACTGAAAACGTATATGAAAATTTATTTTTGGTGTAAGACAAGGGTGAGGCAATGACAGAGAGACTGTGGAGGGTGTCTTTCATTTTCCACTGAATGAAGTAACCATAAGGTCAGTACAGTAGACTCCCTTTCTGGGAGCAGAAAATGAATTTCTTTATAACTTAAGAGAGGAAAAAGTGTAGCTGAATGAAAGAAATATGATTTAATGAAAGGGCCTGAGACATATGTCAAGTTCCCTTTTTTGCTCAAGAAAATGAACAGACTGACTCATTTCTGTAAGGAAACAGAAGAACGTTATTGATGAACATGAGGAACTCCATCAGTATAAGAGCATTCTTTAATATTCAGGAGAATTGAAATAGATAGTTGGGAAGCAAAAAGCCTCGAATGTCTTGTAGACAAAAGAAAAATAATTGCCTAAGTGACAGGTACCTGAATGGCTCAGTCATTTAAGCCTCTGACTCTTGGTTTCTGCTCAGATCATGATCTCATAGGTCATCATCTCAGGGTCATTATCTCCTGAGGGGTGAGATCAAGCCCAAAGTGGGGCTCCAGGCTCAGTGGGGAGTCTGCTTGAGATTCTTTCTGTCCCTCCCCCAACTGACATGCATGCAGGCCCCCTCTCTCTCTCTTTCAAATAAATAAATAAATCTTTAAAACAAAGTGGTCTAAGTGAGAATAATATTCAAATTCCAAAATGAATGTTAAAAATAGAAGTGAAACTAAACCAAGATGTGGTCCTAATACTATGAGAAAATTAATGTATGAACATTCATTTTTGACCATGTAATTATAGGTCTTAAAGTACAAAAGAAAGTGAGAGGAGAATTGAAATGCATTTGTCCAAAAAATAGAAATAAATTCTTGGAATTTATTATAATTCTTGGAAATAAAGACCCACTTTGGCAGTTAGAAGAAAAACTGTCCAAATTTTAAGAAGATCCACTAGAATTGGATTTGTTTAAGAAGCTTGTCTTGTCTTTGGATTCATTTTTTTTTCCTGATTTTTAAATAAGAAGCATCACCTGAAATTGACTTTTAATAATTTGGCACAAGTTGAGGGAGGATTTCCCAGTAACTGAGAACAAATTCTAGATCTGGACCTTCTTCCCAAAATAAAAAGCCCAGGGAAAATTCTTTTGATGATTCAGAGAGTAATATAAACTTATGACTCTTGGAAAGATTATAAAGGAAAAACTTCCTGCAAACTACAGTAAGTTGACACACGTTTTCTGTAACCACGTTATTGAAAACAAAACAAAACAAAACAAAACTAGTTTCCCTTTCCTTATTTCCCTTTTTTTTTAAAGCTAAGCTAGTATTCTTTATCAAAATGCAGTTTTGAGGATCAAAATATTATTTTCTCATTTGCAAAATGGATTGTGGTAAAAATATAAAGTAAGTGAAAATGTGAAAGCATTTTGTAAGTATGAAGGGCTAAATGAGCATAACATTACTGCCATCATCACCATCAGCAGCATCATCAACATCATCTTCATTATTTTTATGCTAGTAGGATGAGTTTGAGCCTCCCAATCTTTTTTTTCCCTCATATAATGACTAGCTTCTTCTTTGAATCCCATTATCTAGTTTCAGCAGTGATGGGCGTGTAATTTTTTTTAATGTATTTATTTTTGGGGGAGGGAGGGGAAGGTCAGAGGGAGAGAGAGACAGAAACTCTCAAGCAGGCTCCTCACTAAACATGGCACCTGACGTGGGGCTCAATTTTAGAACCCAGAACCAAAACCAAAAGTCACATACTTAATGGACTGAGCCACAGAGGCACCCCTCCAAGTGTCATCTTTATGTGCACATGCTTTTTCTTAGTTATACATACTTATAATTTTTTTAAAAGATTTTATTTATTTATTTGACACAGAGAGGGAGATCACAAGTAGGCAGAGAGAGAGAGAGAGGAGGAAGCAGGATCCCTACTGAGCATGGTGCCCGATGTGGGCCTCGATCTCAGGACCCTGGGATCATGACCTGAGCTGAAGGCAGAGGCTTTAACCCACTGAGCCACCCAGGCGCCCAAAACTTATAATTTTTTATTTAAAAATAGTATTCACATTTATGCATATGATGTTGGTATGTATTGCCTCAGGAAGAAAGTAATATCTTTTACCTGAAATGTCCAAGCTAATTTCTTGTTTATTATGAAATGACACAGAAACATATCCATCCTCAATGGAGTGGTCCCTCAGATCTTCAGATTTATGTTCAAAAATATGAAATATGTGAAAGACCTGTCTCTTTTGTTCATCTTTATATCTATACTTAGCACAGTACCCAATCCATAACCCATAATCAAAAAATAGTTGTTATAAGAATGCATACATGAATGAAAGTGAGGTCAACACATGAGCAAAGTATGAGAAACATAGTGATCTGCATTGATACAGAGTGATAAGGAATTAATGTCTTTACTGAGAAGAGAAAAAAATTTTGCTTCAAGTAGGATTATAGTTTTTGGAAGCTAAATTTCTCTTTGCTGATGAGTAGTTATTCATAGTAGAAGTTAATCTCTAGTCAAGTGGTGGTGGAAATTGGAAGATTTTGTTTGGATATGACCTCCCAGGTCAAGTCAATTCATATCTAGCTCTCAGGAAAGCTCAATGACCTTGAAACTTTCCTGAATTCTATTCCTTAATGGCTCCTTAATGATGTTTTGTCCAATAATTATCAGCTGTGTTATCATATCTCCCCCATATAGATAAAAGATTCTTTGTGGGGAATAAACATGGGGGGCTAAGTGAACACTGGTATGGGTTCAGCTACCCACATGTCATCCAATGACTATGGTCATGTCACTTAACATCTCTGAATTTCAACTTAATCCTTGTTACCATCAAGGATAACTCTCCTGACAACCTCATAGGGTTGTTATGAAGTTCAGAACCACAGAACTCAGGTGTGCAAAAGTATATATATTTTTGCTTTCTAAACTGAATTTAGTTTCAGTCTAGGACCCCCATCCTGTCTCTTAGAAGATAAAGTAATCTGCTTGGCTACAGGGAATGTCAGCCACCTCATTGTTTTCTCTGGCAATTTACATTGCAGGCCTTCTCTCCTCTCCCTCCTTCTCCCCATAATGGCACATAAGGTCTGTGAAGCTAATTCTGTAAAGTTATCAAGGTGGAGGAGGATTGTCAGAAATAGCAAATAAAAATATAGGATACCCAGTTAACTTTGAATTTCAGACAAACAAGAAAATATTGCATGAGTCATACTTATAAACACACACACACACACACACACACACACATATCTGGAATCCAAATTTATCTGGATGTCCTGTTTTTTTCTGGCAACTTTAGGGTGAAAGCATTTAGGCTACAATAATCCACCATCTTACAATGCCATTGGCACTAATGTAAATTCCTTCTTATGATCTTTTCATTGGCCCACATCCTTGATGGCAGTCACTGAAGCTTCCATGTCACTCATTTCATCTCCTATCCTCAGGGCCATATGGTAAATACTTCAAACTTCTCAATTAACCAATTTTTCATTCTTCTCAGTAATGTAGGAAATTTCTGGTTCTGCTTCCACAGCACTCTGGGGTTGAGCTGTCTCAGGACCTAGACATGCCACAGTCTCAGCTGGGTACCAGGGTGGTATGGAGAAATTCTCTTCAGGACTGGCCCCTTCTCCAGGCTTAGCCCGGGGATGAGGCTAAAGTTGTCTCTGTTCTTTGACGTTCAAACTGGGCAGTTGGATAGATGATGAATGAGTCTCTAGAAGTAGGGAACTGGGACTCCATTTCTTCATGAGCCCTCACAACCATCCACTCTTTTTCCCTGATCTTTTCTCATTTTCCCTCAGGCCATGAAACCTTGAAATCAATTCTTCAAAGAGAGGGTAGGGGTGGAAGATTTAAGGAAAAGGTTATATTGACCTTTCATCTACCATCTTTTCTATCAGTTCTTAACGGCATCAGGTTTATGCCTGGATTCCGACTTTTTCTCAAGCATTTTGTTCTGAAAGTTTCAAATATATAGCCAAGTCGAAAGGATTTTATGATATACACCCATATGTTTACCACCTAAATGTTGCCACCAACCTTTTGCTATACTTATTTACCACACATCTATCTACCTCTCAGCCCTCTTTGTATGCATCAATCTGTGTTGTTTTTTGAGGCATTTCAAAACAAACTGCACAAGAGGAATTAGTCTTTAAAAATTTTTTAAAGATAATTTTCAGGAAAAAAATAGCTTTTGCAATTTAAAGTTTTGGTTTTCAATATGGTCCCTAGAGTTTGGAGAGTCTATTATGAAAACCAAAGTTTAGGGACGCCTTGGTGACTCAAGTCAGTTAAGTGTCTGCCTTCCGCTCAGGTCATGATCTCAGGGTCCTGGAACTGAGCCCCACATTGGGGTTTCTGTTCACCATGGAGCCTGTTTCTCTCTCTGCCTGCCGCTCCCCCTGCTCCTGCTCTCTCTCTGACAAGTAAATAAATAAAATCTTTAAAAAAAACAACAAAAAAAGAAAACCAAAGGTTGACTAGAGACTATTTTTCTCTTTGCATTCAATGGCAAACTTAATCAGCCCTGGAGGCAAAAGATATCATTAAGTAAGCAAAGAAAAGATTAGTTACCTAAAACAAAGAACAGTGCCTATTTGGAGGGATCATGAGTTAATCAAGATATTCACCTATCTCATCAGATGTAATAAAGCACTGTGCAAATATAGGAAATGTTATTTAAGTCCACATTTATGCCTTTTAAAAATTCCCCTATAGCATGTACAACTACTTATATTGTTTATTTATTAAATAGTAACCAAGACAAAGAGAAAAAAATTTTAAAGGAGGCAAATATATAGAGAAATCATATAACTGAAATAGAGAAGGGCAAAATATTTAACTATAAAATGAATAAAAAGAAAATACACAGAAATAGAACAGTTTTTAAGAAATGGGTTGATACCCCTACTCGATCTTTTTTGGTTTGGAGCCAGAATATATAGCTTTGTGTATGACTGTGATCATTCTCCTCTGGGCTGTATCCGTAGAAGCACAGGCGTGCTATGATTTCTTACTGAAGATTCATGCATAAACAGATACATTCAATAAAATGTATGGTATCACTACTCTGAACTCTGAAGGTACTATGTTAGTCCGCAATGTTCAAATGCTAAATATTGACCCTACCTTCAAGAAGGTTCCAGCCTCTCAGAAGGGAAAAGTACATAAAATTAATGACTATTTTACTGTAAATGCTGGAGGTGATGCCTCACAAAGCATCCTGGGATCACAAAGGAGGAAATAACTAGCTGCTCTGAAGAACCAGGGGAGCCTTCAAAGGGAAGGCTGATGGTCCAGCTGCCTCAGATTGCTCACTGCTTTGTGCAGTGCTGAGAAATCTTCAGATGTGGAAGTTGCATAAACTCTGCAATTTCATAAAGACTACAGACTAGTCAGCAGAAACCAATTTTCCCTAGGATGTTTCTGATATGCACTAAACACTAAAAGTGTATAGTGGGAATAGACTTTAAGCAACATTCTAAATTGCCTGAAAGATTGTTTCAGAATTAGAAGCTGGAGGGACAAAAGCAAAAACCCCCATGATGTTATGGAATTCAAGACACGTCTCTCACCTGACTCTCCTAGTCCAAACCCAAATTTGGAGTCTGAAGGAGAGGTGACTTCTTAGTTTGGAGGCTAATAAGTTGAAGGTTTTGATCCTTAGATCTTTTATATTCTCTTATGAAGATAGCTGATTCGGGAACATTCTTGATTTAATTTTGGGTAGCAAGGAGGCTTTATGTGTGTCTGAGCATTATGTGTACTTGAGTAGGCACTAAAATAATTGGCATGATCTTAGATTTGAGAAATATGGAATGAACACAACAGACAAAAATTATTTTCATGTAGTTTTCTTTCTAATGGTGGGAAGCAACAAAGAAGAAAAATCTATCTTGTATTATACATGGCAGTATGGAAAAATAAGCAAGATCAACTTTAAATCAGGAAGTCAGGTAGAAACTCAAGAAACAGGGGACATTTAAGCAATCACTTGTTGAAGGTGAGGGGGTGAAGCCTGTGGATATCTAGGGGAAAGGTCGTTCTTGGCAGGGAGAACAAGGAATGTGCCTGCCAGGTTCATGGAGCAGCAGTGTGGGTAGGACGTAGGGTGAACGGAGGGAAGAACAGTGAGAAAGTAGTCAGAGAAGGACAGACGAGGCCCTTGTGGGCCACTCTATGGAGTTCTACTTTCACTCTGAGTGGTTTTGTGCAGAGGGGTGTCATGAAATGAAATATTTTTAGACTTACAATAGCTCCTATATTGATAATAGTTGAAGGGAGGAGCAGGAGCGGAAGCACAGAGGCTGTTAGGTTATTGTACCTAAGGGATGAGCAAGGCTTGATCAGTCCAAAGCTGCTAAGTACCTCGCCCGAGGTCACATAAACTAGTAAACGTGGATGCAGAATATGACACAGAGACAGATTTCAGGCACGACTGGACGTTCTCCAAAAATGTGCATGTGAGTAATATCAGGACACAGACACTAAAGTACCCATTTTGGAAAAAGTTATCAAAAGGTATATTTATTTCACCTTGCTGCTCTCTGGTTGAGCTGGGAAGCCTCTAGGCTCTTGGGCCAATGTGCTGCTCTCCTTTCTGGTATACTTTCAAAGTGCCTACAAAATGTTTTCTGATAAATTGCATACAGGTTGTGAGAGAAAGAGAAATCAAATATATCAACTCCGAGATTTGTAACATAGAGCACAAAAGTTGCCATTGAATGTGGTGGGGAAGACAAGTTTTATGGGGAAGATCAGGAGATAGGTTTCATACACGTGGAGAAAGAGGTGGATCCAAATAGAGATGACAAATGCGTGATTAATATCAGAGTATGACTGGTTTATCCTGCGTGCCCTAGACAAACTGATGGTTAAATATTTGGATTACCATGAGCTGTTAAATATTTCAAATATTATTTTTGATAATATCTATTAAGTGGTATTGCAGTTGTCATCCTCACTCATTTTGTACATAATGCATATATCCAGGTTTCTTTTTATGAAAAAGATACTTTGATTATGTAAAATTCCTTTTCTTATGGGTCTTCAGTGACGCCCCCCCCAAGGGCTATGTAATAAAGTAAAAATTTCTGACTGTGAAATGTAAAGCCTTTCACAATTTGATCCAAATCAACTTTAGATGATCTCTACGTTAGTTACATTGGGCTTGTTAGAATCCTTCATACTTAGGTTTGTCCACCTCTGTTCTGTTTATGTTGCTCGATTATAGCAATATACCTCAGCTCTCACCACCTATCAAAATCCTATCCACCCTTCAAGGCCCAGCAGAAACTGAAGCTCCTTCCATAACAATTAAGGCTGAGAATGAGCTCTCTCTCCTCTGAATTCTCACAGGCAGGTGTGTGTGCACACACATGTATGTGTGTATACATTAATTTCATTAGAAGCAGGGACCTTTGCTTATTTTCCTTTGGCATCCACTCAGAGCCACGTGAAATCTAAATGACTGATAGCCCTTCCTTTTCTCATATTATTTGTTGCACAAATAATATGATTGATATCCCTATCTTTAAGATCATATTATTATTACTATCTAAGCTTTTGTATGTATTACCGTAGGTAGCAAGAAGAACACAATTGTGCCCCTAGGAGGAGGACACTTTTACTATTGTCATTTTACAAATGTGGAAGTTGAGGGACGTCTGGGTGGCTCAGTCTGTTAAGCAACTGCCTTTGGCTCAGGTCATGATCCCAGAGTCCTGGGACTGAGTCTTGCATTGGGCTCCTTGCTCAGCAGGGAGCCTGTTTGTGTTCTGTCTCTTTCTCTCTCTCTCTCTCTCTCTCTCTCTCTCTCTCTGACAAATAAATAAATAAAACCTTTTAAAAAATAAAAAATTAAAATTAAAAACAAAAACCAACAAATGTGGAAGTTGAGCCTCAGAGGCCTTAAGGATCATGCCCAAAGTCACAAGTGGCAAAAGGTAGAGCCAAGTTATGAGTCCAGATGAGCTGACTCCAGCCAGACCTTTGCATCCCTCCCTAGTCGATGCTCTCAGTCCTTCCTGGATAGCACACTCATTTAAAAATTCATGCAAACAGGTTCAGGAAGCAAAGTAGGGTTTCAACCTTCATTCTAAAAAGATAGTAAAAAAAAAAAAAAAGGAAAAAAAAAGCCATGTTTATTTTATCTGACAAAGAACACCTCCAGGCATTTATAGAAATGTGATGATCTCTCTTAGATAGTTCTGAGAGAATATCATCAACTCAACTGAGAGTTACAAACCGGTGACTCGTAGTTCCTTGGTCCTTTTCCTTCACCATATCTCTCTTTGTTCATTATTTTCCTCTGTGTAATATTTTAGTCACTTGAGAAATGAGGACTCTTCAGATTCCTCTTGGAAACATGGAGTGACATGTCTTTTCCTCTGAGGGTTATCGCAGCTAGTAAGACTTGTCAGGAAACAAAGCTGGACTACAAGCCAGACTCTTACAGGGTGCATGTGAGAAGGCTGGAAGTGAGGTAAGGAGGGCATGTGTAACAGAAAATATCCAGCTTATTTCTCAGGCTGGCCTACAGCAAGTTCCTTTTTTCGCAAACCAAACGTGCGGCTCTCCGGAAGAGCTATTGTTAATTCATAAATTACCACACTGCTCTCTGGAGCTAATCGAAAATCTGTTCGCTGTTAAACTGCACAGCGAAGAGGCAAAGGAATTGTAATGAAAAATGCAAAAGGTAGAAGATTTCCACTCCATAGAGCCATCATGCCATGCTGTGCTGTAACAATGAGTGTGCATTGGGATAATATACAGAGGAGACCCAAAAGACACCAAGGCCAAGGACGGTATTTTCTGTCAAGAAATGTTCATTCCAACCACCCCTCTAGGTTAATGTTACCATATCTGCTGGGTTTATTATTACCAAATACACAGATAAGGCTGAAGGGAACCTTGAACAGTATACATATAACTGTTGTGGGAGAGGAGGATTGGAAGAAAATATTTTTACATTATAGTTTGTTTTTTCTTTTTTGATGAGGGGGTTTTAGTGTTAATGAAGTGTCAGTCTCCAGGGACTCTCGGCTTATATCCCCTAAAATCAGATCATATGTGAGTCATAACTCTTACTTTTAGGAATCGGAACAATTTGATTCCCACCTGCATTTTTGGATATTGCCTTAAGGAAACATCATTCCATTTCACTAGAGTGCACCCCCAAGACAGACCAAGAAACCAGCAGAAAACAAAACCATGTACACATACATACACACAGCAAAAAAATCTATAAATTTGGCATGTAGATATATATTTATTTATTCATTCAGCAGAATGCGTTGAACACATGCTATGTGTCACGGTGCTGCAGGCACAGAGGGAACCGCGCAAACATGCAAATAATCTATTATAAATACTAAGTAAGGGCTCTGCTTGGTTGGTAAAAGGAGGTCAAATAAGGTCATGGGCAAGAGAAGCATTAGCCAGGTTTTCCAGGTCAATTGGTTGGAGGGGGCCCAGTGGAGGGAAAGTCCTGGGCAGAGAAAGCAATGTATATTAGACACATGGCTTATTTCAGGAAATGAAGGGGATTCAGGATGGCTGGAGCACAGGAAGAGTTGGGAAGTGGTGGAAGACATGAAACAGAAAAGGACAGCCAAATTTTGGGCACCCACTATTCTCTTTAAAGAGTTTGAATTTCAGGAGTTATAGGATTTATCCCACATGTAAGAGGCCATCTCATAGGAAGGTGTAAAGAAAAATGTAAATTAAGTGATTGGCTATAATTGCTTTCTTTTGCTTTCTGTATTCTTGGCTCTTTTTTTGCTCCCCTCTCCTCCAAGTCCAGAATGAGGTCTTCTGCTCTACCATGAGGCATTTGTGTAGCCCCAAGCATCCATCTTTTCACGCTTTTATCTGCACGACCCAGTATTCCATTACCTCAAAGCCAGGTAAAAGGATAAGTCAACTAGTTAGCACTAACATGTTAGTGAAAAAATGACAACAACAACAACAAAAACAAAACAAAACAAAACATTGAACTGCAAATGAGTCATGGAGAAAATCTGGACTTGATCTATGGGAGAAGACAGTCTTAAACTTGAGAACCGAGTTTAAACTTTCTGCCATTATAAAAGTAAGCTTTGCAAACAATACCCGTTTTTGTTGTAATGGATTTTCTCTTTTAGTTCCATAGGAATCAGTAGCACTTACAGAATTGCGAATGACTCATTAAGTTCAACAGGGCTCAGCGCACAGTTAGAAGGCATTGCCAGAAAATCTGCCCTTAGGGGAAGCAAGTAACCGAGTTGTTAAAAAGTCAACAGTTACCTAATTCTCTGGGAAATACAATGAAGTTATGGCAGTTTGGCTACTGAGGCAAGACTTGGTTTGCCCAGGCTTTCTGTGGTAACTTCCTCCTCCAGTGGGAGAAACTGCCCGTAAAGGAAGAATGACAATTTACTTACCATAGGCAAGGCTAATCGGCCTGTCTTAGTCACAGCCTGCCTCCTTGAGACATTCTGGGAAATCCCTATCTGGAAGAGAAGAAAAGTTAAAATCACAGATGCTGTGCCGATGACTTTATTCTGTGTAAATCATATACGGAGTCACTTCTGTTCAATTCTAATGAAAAACTACTGCTGTTATTTTCTGTCATGAGTTAACTGTGTGGTCTTTTTAAAATTGTACATATTTGATCTCACTTTAAAAGATACCGCAGGAGACATTTTCTTTCTCTTTATCTTTCTGTCTTCTAAGACTCCAGGAAAAACAGCTTCCACGGCACATTTTGTGCAGGGCACAACTAGAATGAGTGCTGCGGAAGGTTCTACGGAGCATGCAGAGGTAAGAACACATTTCTAGGAGATGAAGTGTCCATACCTAGCATCAGCTGCATTTCTCATGGTTCATTATCCAGTGATGAATGCGAGTAGAAATGGCTAGTTCGCTTTCTTTGGATAATGTCTGCTACATAATTTTGATCAATGTTATTTGACAAAGAAAAAGTATCTGGGTGACCGTAGCATTTCCTTTGGTCCCTCTGAGCTGTTTCTTCTTGTACTGGTTTACAAAGTCTTTTCAGTGGGATCCTGTGGGCTCCATATTTTGCTCTTGCTTTAGAGAAATTTGGCTCAATGTAAAATTAAAAAAAACAATACTGGTGTAGTTGGAAATAAAAGAGTATGTATGTACAATTAATGCCATGATTTTGTTGGGTTACTGGTTACTGCAACAGAAACTTACTAAATGAATGAATGAGTGAAAGTGCTTTCTTAAAGTTCTTTTTAGAGATAACCCAGGTATAATACAAAGTGGAACTCTTTTGTTCATTTAGATATTTAATTTAGCAATGTCAGAACTTGAGTATCTTAGAAGTTGGTTTGGGTGTTATGATGAATGAGAGATAATTGAAGATAATTACCAGATAATTGAAGCACAGATTACACTATACAAGGAATAATTAATTGTTCTGTAAGTGGGGCCTTCGTAGAACCAATGACTGACTAAAAGTCTTTGTACTTATTGAAACATCAGATACCTTCATAAGCAAGTGAAAAGCAAAGCAAATACAAATGGAAAATTCTCCCCAAACTTTGGGTTTGATTGACTTTGCTTCATTTTGATACCTATGAACCATGGTAACATGTTGATTAATCTCCAGAGAAACCCTGGTGATACATTTATGGCTTATAAGAAATTCTTATAAGAAAATGCTTTCTCTCTTTCTCTCTCTTGCAGATTTAGTATCTAGCTTTTCAGTAACTCTAATTTATAAAATAAAAATCAAAGTCTCAATGTTTTACAATTTCTTTGCAGAGAAAATTATATATGGCAAGACAATGCACATTATTTAATCACTTTTAATCTGGATTCCCAGAAGCCTGAGTCATACAAATGTTTGCTGGTCACAGAGTTTTTTTGTCTATATCACAAATAGAGAGGAGACTTTTTGAGGACCCCAGATCTATGCTTCCAAGCATGGTCTGGAATAGGAGAAACTTGAACTTTAGTATGAACCACTATAACCTCTGAAATTTATTAAAAATAGAAATGGAATAAATATACTGAGCACAGAGGATTTTTAGGGCAGTGAAACTATTCTGTATGATACTAGAATGTCATCATACATTTGTCCAAATTAATAGAACGTACAACACCAGGAAGGAACCCTGATGTAAACTATGGATTTGGGCGATGTGTCAGTAGAGGTTCATCAATTGTAAGAAACACACCACTCTGGTGGGCGATGTTGATAATGTGTACATAGGTATGGGAACAGCAGCCATATGGGAAATCTCTGTACCTCCCACTAGATTTTGCTGTGAAACGTGAAACTGCCCCAAAAAAATAGTTTATTAGAAGAAAATGGAGGTGCTATACTCCCTTTTCAGAAATTCTGTTTCCACGTTCATGCTGCCCTATGTTCAGCTAGGTCCCAACACTGACTTTTATGTGTTCTTGTACTAAGAACCACTGGTTTGGAACTCTGCTTTGCTGAGTTCCGGACCCCCTAAATACAGTTGGCTCACAGCATTTTCCAAATCAAAGGTACCTAATAGTCTGTTCTGACCCAGAATGAGTCTAGACTTCCTAAAAGAGGGAAAGCCCAGTTATAAGACCCAACATATTGTCACCTGGATCTTGATGGTATTTTTGGAACTCAGTCGAATCAGCTTCTTGAGGTCAGAAGCAAGTATAATAATTCTAAATTTATTGACCCACAGAAGAATATCTCTTTTTAAATGTGGTCTTAATGGGTCTGAATAAGAATAAGCTAAGAAAACTAAGAACAGCACCTATAGAGATAGAAAGTATCATCTAGCCCTAAAACATCAAGTGAGATATAGATAAGTAAAGAAAAGATAGAAAAACAGTTTTATAAATCATTTCTAATGAAAAAAGTCCTTGAAATCCCATGAAGATTGTAAAAGAACACTTCCTATAAATATATTTGGCAAAGGCCAACACATGTTGAAAATATTTAATTGTTTGTGAATATCTGTAATCAATTTCCATAACTATTGAGTCTAACACTGAATAGCAGACTTAGGACTATCCTCATCACCAGATTCATTGTATTGTTTATATGACTCGGAGATGAGATGGTAACAAGACTATTGAGTTAGTAAAGAGAAAACAGCACTTAAGTGAACTTTGTTGGTGGTCCATTTAGACAGATGGCCCACAGTTTCCAGAGCTTTTGTTCTTTCTTTAAATAAATACTCCCAATGCTGGGGGTGGGGGGGTGGAAAGCTGAAAAGAAAGGTGGTTAACTTTTTTGCTGTGAAATGATTTATTATTTATCTAAACTTGTAACTTACCGGCTTTATTCAAAGGGCTGGTTAAAATTGCACAATACCAGATAATCTATGCCAACTTCTCTATAACATAATTGTATGATGGACACTGAGGTAGCTAATTTATTATACTATCAAAATCGATTTGTTGTCTTTTAGTTATATGTATTGGTCTTTTTTTTCTTGACGGTTCTATCATTCCTCTGACTTTTGCCAGGTCACTCTTCAGATACAGACACATCTACAGAAATGACTTTTTAGAAATTTTTATTACTTAATATAGATATCCAAAGTGTATCCATGAAAGCTACCTGATTTCTATAAGAATTATACACTTAATTTTCGTGTTGTGCTTTTTTTTTGGAAAGGGGTTGAAATCCAAACTCATGAAATCCTAATTTCTCATTTGCCTATTGTATAGATACATTTATAATTTATTAGAGAACTATTTTGTCAATTACTTCATATAAAGGAATCTGAAACATAATATAAAGCTTATCCATCAACAGGTAAGGGACAATGAGGGACAATGGTGTGAGGGTTGGTACCACTAGAATAAGATATTTTTATGAATCACAACAGAAGAGCTGGTCAAATGCATGGAGTTTATGAAGGACAACATTTCCCCAGCTTATGTTATATTGTAAGACTATTTTGTTTCATTTTTTTTTTTAGTGTGATCAATCATCAAGCAGAAAGAACTTAACAAATTCTCTTGAACAAAAGATAAAGTGCTTGGAAAAACAGAGAAAAGAGGTAATTTAGAAGTATTAGTTGGAGCAACATGTAACATGATTTTTTTTAACATGTAACATGATTTAATGCTAAGAATAAAATAGAATATATATCTAGAGTCTTTTATTTTTGTTATTGGGTCACAGTATTTAGTTCTAGGATATTGAACAGTATTATTTAGAGAGTGAGTGTTTTTTTCTTATTCACCTATATTTCTCTTAGTCAGTTTTTGTGTAAATGAGTGAAAAATGACAAAGTCATAGATCAATAATTATTATCTTAATTTCTCAAAACTTAGATGTTTCATCCACATGGACTATGTGAGCTTATCACCTATGCTGGTATGCCTTGCAACGTGACACACCTTGAGACTCAAACTGTCATAGGCTTTAAGTTTAATTGACTTAGGTTCTATGACTTCATGAGCTGGACATCCAAACACATATGGGTTAAGGACCATTACCATAAAAAAAAAATGTTTCTTTCTAAAATGCCATTAGGGATGTAATGGATGTTACTTTGAGTTCTGTTTTTCTCAGTTTAATGAATGTTAGTAACTCTTTATTCTTCTTGATGGATGAAGAGGTAAAAAGTGTAACAATTTCAGCCCTGTGTATGTCGTCAATTTTTAAATTACTTTTCTAAACCATTATACATATTATATCCTTCATGTCTTCACTATGGTGCCTTCTAGTCCTCATTGATACTGCATAAAATATTGTCTCCTTCTGGAAAATTACTGAACGATAGCAGAGTAATGTTACCATAGCATAGAAATGTTAATCCTTAAGATGCCAACAGATCGGATATCCTTATATAGTAATATTACATAGTCCATACTAAATACCCATATCTATTTCCAGCATAGGATTTACCTAGTGACTGCCTGACTGGATTAGAGAGTTTATTTTATAATTAAGAGAATATCTTGCTTCTTTTTAGTCATCGTGACTATTTTCTTGATCTCTGTCCCATATTGAAAGTGTTGGATTTCTCTTAATGTAGGAAGTTACAGACTTCCCCTACAAGAAAACTAAAACACAGGTCATAGTGTTTTTTCTTCCTTTTATCTAGCACATAATTTTAAAGCTTCCAAATTGCAGCCTAAATTATTCCTAAATATTATCTTATGGTAAAACTACTATTCCTTGAAAATCTATACTTTGAAAAAGGTGATATTATCCATTCACTGAGTATACATTACAAATCATGTGTTGGCTTTAAAAAGCACAATATTGGGCGCCTGGGTGGCTCAGTGGGTTAAAGCCTCTGTTTTCGGCTCAGGTCATGATCTCAGCGTCATGGGATCAAGGCCTGCATTGGGATCTCTGCTCAGCAGGGAGCCTGCTTCCTCCTCTCCCTGTCTCTCTGCCTGCCTCTCTGCTTACGTGTAATTTCTCTCTCTGTGTCAAATAAATAAAATCTTTAAAAAAAAAATAAAAAGCACAATATTGCAAGCACATGGTGATCAGTTAATATAAATTGGAATTTGTTAATATAAATTCTGCTTTTAAAAAGCTAGAAGAAATATTTCATTAAAATAATCAGTGTAAGCACATAGCAAAATATGAATGGTTTGAAAAAAGACCCTTCATATATTAATAAATCTTACAGAAAGCCATCAATTCTCACAAATTTTTACTGGATTTTGATTGGGTTAAACAAAGATGAAAATTCAAATAACTAAGCAAAGAGGAAAGTTGCTAATAAATGGTTCAGTTGACAAGTTATACGGAAGACTTAATAGTTTTTCATATATGAGCCAGTTATGAAAATGGGAAAAGTGTATTCATTTAAATCATCCAGTCCTACCAGCACTTGGTGAAAGGAATATTGTCTTCACCCATGGCTTGTAAGAACTTAGAACCCCCCAAAAGTGATTTCATTTTGGCCAAATTTCCAAATGGGCAACAATTCATATTGATTTACCAAATTTTAATAATTTCAGCTCCTGGAAGTTAACCAGCAATGGGATCAGCAATTTAGAAGTATGAAAGAGCTGTATGAAAGAAAGGTAAACACCTCTCTGTTTAGTATTTCCTTTAAATCAATAAGCTTGGGGACCAAGCCTGTGAAGATTTTCACTGATTCCAGCTCAAGGAGATTTGTGGCTAGCCAACTGTTGAAAAATCATGGGAAACGGGGAAGGTGCTGAGTGAATTATTGGCCTCTTGGTACTGAAGATTAATGAAGGATATCAGTGAATTATCTTGAGCATGGCAAAACAACAACAAAAAGGTACTAAAAATAGCCTCCCGAGATGTCCCTAGAATTCTTATGTACACGTTTATCATAGCTCACAGAATATCTTGGCTTTGACTTTGTTACTAGCAGCCATAAACACACAAGGTTATATGTGAGGTGAGAGATGGTTTAAAGTCCATACTGTTTTATGCAAGGCTAGTTCTCTAATTCTTTAATTAGATAGAATAAGCTATTTCCACAGAAAAAGAAAGAAACAACGGTAACAGTAAAAGTGTGAGGGGAAGTGGTGCATTCCCTTTCCCCCTGAAGTATGTTCTCTGTCAAAGAATCTTTAGCTTTGGTGAGAAAATTCTGGAGATCAATTTATCATTTTAAATTCTTTCTCGTTCAAAAAGAGAAAAAAGGAGAAAGTAAATTTCCCCAAATAATTCAGAATTAAGAAACCTGACCACAAGTGAGTAATATAGCAGTATTGCTCTTTCTTCTCCATTTTGATGGGCAGAAGTATTAAGTCTAGTTAGTGCAGGATAATGTTCCCACTAGTGAGGCCATGGTCAGGTCACCCTGTTATATTCAATCCGGGGCAGCTTTTGTGTCTCCAAATTTTAAAGAACATGATCCCAGAGAAAATGTTTAAGCTGCTCAGGAAGAATGGCTTGCAGGTGTGTGAAGACCCCGGGTTAAAACAGGCATCCTTGATGAAGCCACCCTTTTCTAAAGCTCCTCAACTGGACCGGCGTCACTCTGAGGACTAATCTGGCATTTCATAGGGGGTGCAACATTGCACATTACTGATGAGTTAAAAGCCATTGTCTGTTTTTCTCCGGTGTAGACATATTCACTTAATGCGCTACCCCTCGCTGCCGCCCTTTTCAGGTCAGGAAAAGGTCCACTTTGAGAGTTAGGAATGGAATGACAGGCCCAGAAGTGTTCCCCCCCACCCCACCCCCGCCTAAGGTCCAAATCGTTATTCCCTCGGAAGTGGTGTGGTTTGGAGAAAGGACGGAAGGGCCTGAAGTCTGTTTCAGGGGTTTTGCCCCCCGCCCTCCCCGTAGAGGAAGCCCTTTTTTTAAATGCTCTTGTCCCGATCTCTGCGAAGCGGGGTGGAAAGTAGAAACTCTCCTTAGGGGCCCGCCCCGGAGTGGGGCGTGTCTGTCCCCGAAAGCTCTCGGTGGGAAGAAATCCGGGAGTGGGGTGGGGGTGTGAATTTCAGAAGCGGTTTCCGCAACTGTCTGTGAACGACTTCCTCAGGTCGCCGAGCTGAAAACGAAACTGGACGCCGCAGAAAGATTCCTCAACACGCAGGAGAAGGAGCGGCAGCAGAGCCAGAGAGCGAGCGACAGGCTGCGCGCGCTGACGCGCGAGCGGCTGCAGCGCCAGGAGGTGGGCGGGGCTCGCGGAGCCGACCTCCCCCGCGCCGCGGCCCGGAGCGCCGGGACCCCACACTTGTGGGCGAGGGCGGGGGGCTGCGCAAGGCCCCCGAGCCGCCGCGCGGGGCCGGTTCTGCGCGGGCCGAACGACGGGCGTGCCCCGCTCGCTTCCTCCTTTGTTGACCACACGGGCGCGCGGTCCTGTGCGCGGCTCTACCGGCAGAGAACTGAGCCTTCTAGAGCATTTCAGGCTAGAAGATGAATTTTGCTCTTTTGGTTTGACTCATATATGTTATTTTATTCCTAGTGTTAATAATAATAATGGGACAATACCTTGTATTTGTACAGCTGCTTTTCAGCTTACAGAGTTCTACAAATAGGCATGGCTTTGATCATCATAAAATTAAAACGTTGTAAAAACGGCCTCTCCATTATCTCATTTAACAAGCTCCTCCCATCTGTGAGGAAAATACTGTTTTTGCCATTTTATAGATAAGAAAACTGAGATGTGAAGAGGTTGCGTGATGACTTGCCAACCTTGCCAACCCAGTACTTGGGAAAATGGGTCTTGAGCCCGTCTCCAGATTCTAAGGCTCCATTAATCCCTCCCGAGAGCAAGATGGTGGTCATGAAGGCAACAGGCTTCTCCTAAAATACTCTTGGCTTTACTCTCGGTTATGGGACTTAGTGGATATTGTAGAAAATGGGAGAAAACCCTTAAGCTCCAATGGATTCTCATTTTTTTATGTATGTTAAGAAAAACAAGAACTGTGAATATTCTCGGGTGAAGTCTTGTGACTGATATTGTGAGGCATTGGCCGTATGTTAACAAATGCACCAATCTTAACGCAATGTCTAAAATCAGTGCAGGCAATCCTCGTGTAGGTTTTCCTATTTTGTGAAGGGTCTTTCTGTCTCGGTGAGAAGAAAACAATCAAGGTTTAGCAACTCCTTCTGGTCCTGAAACAGTACCTTCCTTTTCCATTTAGACCCTGCCCTAGAATCATGGCAATTGTTCCTCCATGCAGTTGGAACCATATTCTAGTTGAAGTCCTTTTCTTTTAAATTATGCCAAGTTAGAAAATGATTGGATCATTTTCTAAGTGTATATGCGCTCATTCTAATTAAAGCAAATAGAAATGTTTTCACTAAAAAACAAAACAAAACAAAACAAAAAAACCACAAAAAAAAAAAAACAAAAAACGAATCACCTAGATATCTTAAATCTCATTATTACATTGGGAGATACTAATCATTAAAAGAGCATACTTTAACCTATATATTAGCTATTTTCTTNGATACTAATCATTAAAAGAGCATACTTTAACCTATATATTAGCTATTTTCTTTTCTTGATTTACCTAAATTCTGGAATATTTATTTTATTAGGTTAAAATCTGAATGCCATTAAGAATCCAATTCACTCCACAAAAAGTTTACTGTCTAAAATACAAATTAAGAATTAGAAGGCAGGGGCGCCTGGGTGGCTCAGTGGGTTAAAGCCTCTGCCTTCAGCTCAGGTCATGATCTCAGGGTCCTGGGATCGAGGCCCGCATCGGGCACCATGCTCAGCGGGGGGCCTGCTTCCTCCTCTCTCTCTGCCTGCCTCTCTGCCTACTTGTAATCTCTCTCTGTGTCAAATAAATAAATAAAATCTTAAAAAAAAAAAAAAGAATTAGAAGGCAGATGTCTGAATCCAGAGCCCACTAGTGTCAAAACAACAAAACTTGCTTCACTTATTTAAAACACAGGACATCTTGAAGGTTGTCTGGAACATGAAGGAGTAATGTTAATTGGACTAATTGATCTCTACCGTTTTTGTCTTTTTTTTTATCTCTACCTTTTAAAAGTGATAATCACAACAATACGGTGCTCTGAACAATTATCTGTAGTGAAGGCTCTTATTTGCCTGAAGTTTTATCCTCTTCTCCCTCTCTTCAGAATAATGCAGGCAGGAATGGGTTTTGAGATATTTTGTATTTTTTGTTGCAATGATACTTTTTTTTTCTTTTTAGAAATTTAATTACCAAGTCACTTATCTATTACTCTACATGAGTGATAGTACATGAGAACTAGCTTATTCTGTGGACCCATTTGACCCTTGAAAGTGAGGATTGGACATTTTGAGCTTTTTCCGGCATCATAACACTAAGTAGCACTAAGTATTAAAGAAAAATTTTCTCTATCTGAACCCTCTTCTCCACCTAGAGAATATTGTTTAAATGGAGCAATTAAATGAAAATCTAGCAGGTCCTGTTTTTGTTTTATTTCCGAAGTATTCCTACAATATTATCTCCTCTGTATTTTATTGTTTTTGATTTTGTTTTCTTGCTATTTACTTCAGAAGGAAAAGGAGAGCCTACATGAAGAATTACATGAACTGAAGAAAGAAAATACATTCTTGAAGGAAAAAAATGCTCTTGTGAACAAGAAGAAGGAACATTACGAATGTGAAATAAAACGCCTCAATAAGGTACCCGCCGGGACAAGCTGGGGAGATCGAAGGTCCCTGTATAAAGAGCACATTACTACCTGAGAGTCACAACAAAATCTGTGCTGCAGTGTTGCTCCCAGTCTTGGGAGCTTGCACAGGAACTTCTCTCTCATTTTCTCAGTCACTCCTCTCTACATCTTTCAGCCATACTTGACTAAGGAGGCTTTAAGGAATTAGTGTCCTTGAAAAGAATTATCGTGAAAAAGAGAAACAAGGCCAAATTTTAGAAGATGAAAGAACTTTTTTTTTTTTTTTTTAGTTCGAAGAACCATATAAAGCTAGTGGGTGTTTGTGAACAATAGTATACCTCTTGGTCAACCGCAAGTTTCCTGAGGAAACAGGTTGCTCTTTAAAATCGTCACTATGGAACTGGCTATGATGCAGACTGTATGGAATCATGCTAAATGCCATACCCGAGGCCAAGATGGTGGCCTTCCAGAGAATAAGCCTGAAACTCACTTTTAATTGGGGTGTGGGGTCCCGGTTGGGGGGGTGGGAGGTTGGAGGGACAAGTCTATTAGAAAAACACAAGTGGTTAAATGCCTTTGCTTCAACTTAGCTATTCTAAGGGGCTGCCTGTGAATTGCTGCCAAAGGATGACTAGGGAGAGTTTGTGCATTTGTGTGTCTGTGTGTCTGTGAGAGTTTTATGGACTAACAGCTTAATTTTTCTGGGGAAGGGATTGCTGACTTGTTCAAGAAAACAAATCCTATGCTGTTGATTTTTCAGAGAGCCACATCAGATGTGGACCATAGGAATACTTTAGTACATGTTTGAGTCAAGATATTCATCTCTCAAGTTAGCTATTTCATATTTTTAAAGTATTTTATTTATTTATTTGATAGAGAAAGAGGGAGCACAAGCAGGAGGAGCAGCAGGCAGAGGGAGAGGAAGAAGCAGGCTCCCCAGTAAGCAGAGATCCAGATGAAGGGCTCGGGACCCCAGGATCATAACCTGAGCTGGAAGGCAGACACTTAACTGACTGAAACACCCAGGCACCCCTCAAGTTAGATGTTTCTTGACCAAAGTAACAGAAATTGCCTTCTAAATCAACAGTAGGTGATTGGCCTTGAAAAAGTGCTCAGTGCCTGTATTTTGGACTGTGCATCCTGTGGTTAACTAGTGTTCAGAGGATCATTTAAAGATCGTCAAAGTGTTAAGTTTGTGCCTATATACTTGACAGGATGCTTTACAAATGTGCTGCTGTACTCAGTCTGCTTGTGAGACAAGTTACTGATCAGGAGAAGATGGGAAAGTAGAAACTAACTTCATAAACAATGTCCTTCTCTATCCTCTAAGAGAGGAAAACAATGTTCAGAGATACAAATTTAGGGCAAATAAATTTTCCCTTTTATTCTCTGTTGGAAATCCTCCACAGATGAATTAGAGGAACTAGCATTGAGATTATATTTGAAATCTTTCCCATTTGTGATATATCGATCGATAAGTTTTTTTCTGTTCTCTAATTCATTTCTGTAAATGTTGGCACAAGAATATAAACCCTGTAGAAATTAGAGCAGCCAAGAACTCTGTTTTTTGCTCATGTCTACGTGTACCCTTCATTTTTGTGTATCTGTATCTATAGTCAACAGAAATGTTTTAAAAGTCAGTAAAAATTTTTTAACCCTTGTGATTATAATAAAATTGAGAAAGTAAGAACAATTAATTTGAGTAAAATTCAGGACTTTATACAAATGTATCCTTCTCAGAGGATTTTTCTGGCCATCCTAATTAAAATTACATACCTCACCTCTGGTATTTCCTATCTTAATGTTTCTTTGGAATTTATTGCTATCTTATGTATGTTCATTGTCTCCTATTATCAAATTTGTTTCCTGTCTCCTGATCTTGACTGCAAGCTCCATGAGGGAGGAGTTTTGCAGAACTGACTTCTCTATCAGGCAAGTAGGCACAGTATTGAGGGCTCATGGTACTTCTAATGGCCTATTAATATGTTTAATTTCCCTTAAAATCAGGAGAAAAAAGGACCTTCTGGTTGAAAAACAGTTTTCATATTAATATGAATATAGTCATCTTTATAAGAATTTGATTATAGAACACAATTTTAATATGTATTTATTTGGAGGCGTGGACTCACAAATACGATAGTCATAGTGTGGCCTAAGTTTTTCTGGTTTTTTGTTTTGTTTTGTTTGTTTGTTTGTTTGTTTACAGCTGTATTCCAAATGCCAGCAGCAGGGCCTTGCCCACAGTATGTTCTTAGATATTTATTGAATGGATGAATTAATTAAATAATTTAGCTAGTACATAGTATGTTCAATAGTCAATTCTGCAGTCAAATGCTTTACCACTGAGCTATACCCCCTCAATAGCCAATTCTGGCCCTGAGTTTCCTGCTTTAGCCGGCATAATGCATTACTTCTGACTAGTGAAAAAAAAAATAAAAATAAAAGGGCACTTCAAGTCAGAAAAGATTTTGTCCACCACATTTATACCTTAAAGTGTCATTTAAAAAGCATAGATATAAAGTGATAAGCTATGAAGTTTTTTTCTCATTTAGTGCATGTATTAATGTCTAATGAAATGTGTAAGATACTACTATTCAATTTTACACTGTAGATTTGACTTTTCTTTTTTCTTTCTTTTTCTTTTCTTCCCTTACCACGGTAATAAATAGAAGTTACTTAGAATGTTGATTTGGGTAGCTGATTGTGCATACCGTCCAATGCAGCGTGGAATTTGGGGCCCACCGTCCTTGCACAAGCAGACTGCCTACTGACCCATTCACTCAGCAGAAATTTGTAGCGTGTCAGTTTAGTAATTAACATATGGTTTTCAGAAGTTCACACAACTATGTGTACTCAATTCAACTTATTTGCTTTGAAGGAAATACCCAAGGGTATTGTGTTCATTGAGTTCTTAAAGAGAAGCCAGATGTTTAACCAAAGTGAGAGAAACTACCTGAGACTAGTCAGCCAGTGCCACCCGTGGGCAAAATTGATTTGTCCAACATCTCACCGTCATGAGATGGGTAGATCTGTTTAGTTTACCAGTGCTGATAGTAAATTACTGTTCTAGAGTAGGTTACAGGTGTTTGTTCAAGGAAGTTGGAAAACCCCAAGATGGAATAAATGTCAATTAAACTCACTTTTCATTTATGACTCATTTGCAAAATTTCTAGAAGCCCAAATAGCATGAAAGGTAGACCAGGAAATTCAAATACAACAAGACCCACCAAAATAATCTGTTCATAGGGGTAGGATATGAAATCAGCATTTTTGACTTAAGTCTTAACTTATTTGGCTCACCCCACCCTAGATTCTCTCCATTACTACTAACACATATTTAAAAATTATAATTAATATGATACTCCCTAAAACTCTGTAGCTTAGCAACTAATTCTAACAAAACATAAATTATTAAACAACATTTGTTGTTTCTTTAAATTCTTCTTGGAGGGAGGAAGAAAGAAGTTCTTGCTTCTCTTATAGTTTCCTGAAAAATGATACTTACAATCAGGCTAGACAGTATTCATAGGGTTAAAAGACATTCTATTAGGAAATTCTTAGCCTGTCTACACATATGTAAGACAGTAACTTTGCTTTTCTTTTCCTATCTTTATAACCATATTGTACAGTAATGCAGGAAAATAGTTACTAATGGTATCACCAAATGCACATCATTGAAGCTACCAAAGCAGTTCAGAGGAAGTGAAATCTTGGAACTCCGAAAGTGAAACTTTTCTGTTTGTATGAAGGACTCATTTGATAATGAGCAAGTAGTCATATTGTACGTGGGCTCCCAGACCACATCAGGATGAGGCATGCTGTGTCTCAATTTTCACAGCTGTTTTATTGGACTCATCATAAACCAAGGTCTTCAGAATAGAGACGATGTCTTTTATATGATCTGACGAAGTGTAGTAAATGTAAGAGATCATGGGCTAGTGAATAATGATGGTAATCTTGTTGGCAAATCTAAGTGTTTCTTGTTGCCTTCACCTCCTCACCCCACAGCGAAACCACTAAGTTGTGCTGGGTGTCAAGAAAGCAAGGAGCACTTGGGTGGTTCAGTCGGTTAAGCATCCAACTCTTGGTTTCCGCTCAGGTCATGATCTTAGGTTTATGAGATCAAGCCTTGCATTGGGCTCCACACTGAGCATAGAACCCGTTTGAGAGTCTCTCTCTCCTCTCTCTCTGCCCTCCCCACCGCCTCCCCCCCATCTTGCACGGTTTTGTGCTATCTCTCTCTTAAAAAAAAAAGAAAGAAAGAAAAGAAAAGAAAGAAAGGAAAAGAAAAAGTAAGCAGAGTCCTCTCTGCATCCTGTAGTGAGTTAATGAATGTTTTATTAGAGAATAAATATGACTGTGGCTAGGCCAGGCCATGGTATACTGAGGAGGACAGGGCAGAAGAATAGCAATAAAATAGTTTTAAGGAATATTGATCTGCATGGGTTCACGTTTCCGTGGGTTTCCCTCTATCCTATCGGGGCAAGGGCTGGATAGCACGGTATCGCTTACGATGTCATATGGGACCAGCAGCATCAGCTTTTAAGGAATGCAGATTCTCAGACCCTCTCCCCACATCTACTGATTCAGGATCTCTGGGGTCAGTGCCCAGGGATGGGCATGTCTGTTAACTCTCCAGGTGATTCTTATGCTCTCTAAAGTTTGAATATTATTGATAAAGTATGTGTTTGACTGAAGCGGAGAATCCAGAGGAAGGTTATAGTGGTTTCTTTTCATGGTTGGCTTGGTGGAGAGATCTCCAACATCAACATCAAAAAGCCCTCCTACATAACAATGGCAGTTGAATAACATAAGCATCGTCATGGAGAAAAGACAGAGATTCTGAAAAGAAAATTGTGTGCTAGGAAAGGAGAAAGAAGAAAAGTTATTCAGTCAGAAAAGTAAGATCAAAATGGAGTTCTGTCTTGTGGGGGGCATTTGAGATCATTGTAACAATTATAGAGGAATTCATAAGATGTGGTAACTCTTAGCTCAACTGTGTGCTTATCATATAAAATAGGCTCTTCAAGATGCCTTGAAAATCGAGAGTTCTTCATTTCCTGAAGACTGTTTGGGAAAGTCTGAAATGGAGTGCAGGCATGAGGAGATGCGAACAGAAATGGAAGTTCTCAAACAGCAGGTGAGAAGTTGAAAGTGGCATGATCGTGTAGAAAACACAGGCCCATTGTCGATGTTCCTTTGGACATTTTTGGAAATCTTTCTACTCAAAATGTGTCCAAAGTGTTTGCATTTATTTTCATTAGAATTATCTAATTTTAAAGCTTGATAAGAGAATATAGATCAGCTAGCCCAACTCACACTTTATAAAAGGGGGAATTGAGTTTCAAATGAGTTAAATGGCTTGTCCAAGATCATACTGTTAAAAAAAAAAGGGTTTCCTAATTAACCTTTTGGTGAATTTTTTTTAGCACTGGTCTAGAGAGTTTCATGTGGACACGATTTATTTTGAAAATAAAACCCACCCCAAACCCTGGACCTTTTCAGAAAATGGTAGCAGCCAGGCTATTATTCTGAGCTGTTGGCCTCCAGGCCTTTGAACAATGAGGGCAGTTTTAAAGGGAATACTCTGCATTGATCATAAGCACTGAAGAGCCAGCTCTGCTCACCTATAGCCGCATGTGGATGGCAGCACCCAGCAATTTATTGATGCACAAGGCCTCCCTTCTCCCCACTTACCCAACGTCAATCCCACGTCACCAAGTGGACAGAAGAGTAAAGGCGTAAGCTTCTGCATGTATCAGCAACATAGGACTGTAGGCACATAGCACTGCTTGACTGATTTGGATCTAAATTTAGTTCAGCCAGCTGGAGCTGGCTTAGCTGAGGGGCCACCCATGCATATCACATCTCTTCTCCTATAAGAGATTAAATAAACTAATGAAGGTAAAGTTCATGAAACAGTTCATGGCGATGTCAGTAAATATAGAATACATATAGGAATCCTGTCTCTGAAGCACACATTGTTGGTAATATATTAGCGGTGGAGGAGAAGATGTGATAGAACAAAGGGCTGGGAAGTATGTCCCTGAAACTGATTTGTTGCCTCTTGTGCTCTGAGCAAGGCCAACTTCAAGGATTCTTGATGCAATACACCAAAGAATGAAGCAATTGTGTTCTTGTTGTTTATTGTTATCACTTCCTAAGAAGTAGCCTATCTGTAAATCTAGAAAATTCAGAGCATTTGATGGTAAAGTTGCATTTTCTCTTCTATCAACCCATTTGAATATTCTGCCTCATTTCATTCAAGATCCAATACATGGTTTAAAAATAAACCTATGAAGAGAATAAGGTTAGTATTCAGAGAGTTAAAGCTCTGCCAAATTCTCAACCCCTAAAGTACCATTGCCACTAGCCAGGATTCCTCTGAAAAAAACGACTACTTATGTTCAGACACTTGAATCATCTTTGATGCTCTCATATAATGTATCCCACATGCAAGAGAGTCACTCTTACACATGCATAGAGTTTATAGCAATGGTTTAGCTCATATTGGATGCAGACAATGACAGGTATCCTTTTTTTCATTATCCCCAAGAGGTCCAGAATCCATCTCCTTAGTTTTCGTGTGGCTCTTTTGCCAACTTTATGCATACACATTTTAACTGTGCACATTTTTAATTGGACACCCACAGTTCCTATATCCCCAAGTGTCATGTGATATACTAAAGGATCTCAGTTCACAAAGAAACTGAGCTAGAATCTTGGCCACCTGGCTGCAGTGATGACATCACTATCAGTGTTGTGTTTGATAAAGAGAGTTCAGGTCTGATCAGATGAGCTTCTCCCATTTCAAATGCCTCTGGTAATTGTTTACAGAGCATTAGTTTTAATACGCCGGGGATTGAGCTTCAGATCTTAACCCAAACCCAAACCGAAACAAAATGTCAGCTTAGCTGGGTGTAGTTCCTTTGCAATGCTTCTGGTGAATAAAACCTTAAAAATGAAATGTGTATATCTGCATCTAGATCTGTATAACATGTTTAATTTCTTCCTCTCTTGCCTATTACGTGTTGTTCTATTATTATCGACTTTAATAAGCTTCTAGTTAAAATGTGTTGCATTATTGGTGATGAAGGTGCAGAGTGCATTAGTATTAATAAACAAAAATCTAGCTACTAGGTTTCCATGGGAGTTGGAATTTAACTCATTAAAGTCTTAAAGGAATTCCTTTGCCTCATTCCCTAAGCTTCATTTATTTTCATAGATCCATACACTAATCTCCAAGCCATCAGTCAACAATATGCCAGTGAAAAACAATAATGATCAAATTTGTTTTTCTTTTGGTTTGATTTTCTGGAATATGTGGAATATTTCTTGAGAACCATTCCACTAAAATATTACTATATTTTTAAATGACATACCCCCAAAATTACTGGGGCCAATTGTGAACACCTTTTAACAATCATACTTTGCTTTTCACACACGTGAGCCTTTCATTTCTATTTTGTGTTCAATTTACTATTTATATTTGGAAGCTGGCATGCCAATATTTAGTGGCTTCACTTAACAGCTATTGTCAGTAAACTGTCTTTTAGAACTTCAAGCACTATTCCTACATCAAAGCCTTGTGTTGGGGATGGATGGCTTGCTCCGAAATAGTGATACTTAACACTAGGCAAGGGAGGAGGAGGATGCTCATCACAATAAGGAAATATGCAGCAGAATAATGGATGAGGGGAATTTTTTTTTCCAAAATATCCATGTTGTCACTTTACTTCTGAATTCCTGACACGTACTCAAGGAGGAAAAAGTTGAGAGCTGCCATTCTAAATAAAGTGAGAGATAAGGATGCCTGGATGGCTCAGTTAGGTTAAGCGTCTGCCTTTGGCTCACTCAGGTCATGATCCCAGAGTCCTGGGATGGAGTCCCACATCTGGCTCCTTGCTCAGCGGGAAGTCTGCTTCTCCCCCTGCCTCTGCCTGCCACTCGCCTGCTTGTGCTTTCTCTCTCTCTGACAAATAAATAAAACCTCTAAAGAAAAAAATAAATAAAGTGAGAGATAAAATTATGGCCAGATCCATGAGGATACAGTCTTACCATGAAGAAATAGTCACGAAAAGAGAATAAGAAATACTCAGATTGGACAAGCCCAGATAGCACCTCTTCTGAAGTCATTTTAATGGTTTAGAGAAAAGGATGCTAACAGTAACAGCAAGTCAATATTTCCTAGGTGCAAATATATGAAGAAGACTTCAAAAAGGAGCGATCAGACCGAGAAAGACTTAATCAAGAGAAAGAGGAGCTACAGCAAATTAATCAAACTTCTCAATCCCAGTTGAACAGGCTGAATTCTCAGGTATAAGTCAAAACAAAATAATCTCTGCCAGCACATGTGTATTTTTTTCATTAAAAAAATTCAAGACTTTGGCTTCTGTTAATTGACGTTGATTTTCTTTGAGAGGTAAGCACCTGGGATGAAATCATTCTTAAATAATCTTGTAAAGAGAAGAAAATGACTGGCGATTTCTTTTAACTTAAAACTGTTCAGGAGTTACCTAAGCAACTGGTCCAAAGTCTTTTATAAAATCCAATTCTTTTGATCTTTTTCTCATAATATTTATCTTGGTAAAAAGGGAGTTGAACTACCTAGTACTCAAAATTCAAATCCAAACCATTCCAGCATAGTGAAATTGTTTCTAAACTCTTGTCATTTTCTTTGAAGGGTTATATTGGAATGTTCCTGTCTCCCCAAAACATACGTATTTCTAAATGTCATTTATATATGTAAAATAGAGTGAAACCAAGAATTTTGTTCAGTGAGGTCCCTGATTAAATGTAACTGGATCACTCTCAAGGAAACCACATAATGCTAGTTTATTGGAATAGAATATATTAAATGTAAGCATATTATAATTAAGTGTAATAGTATATATTAGAAGTAGACTCAGAAGTGGCATGATGGGTAAATATTGATGTTAATGAGGAAAATGTAGCTAATACAACTTTGGCTTAAGAAAAGAAAATGAACCACAGAATTTTTGATTTGCAAAATCATCCAGTGCTTTTCAGTAAATAGGAAATTATTGCAGGACATACTGTGACAGCTCCGGAGCTGCAGAATTCTTAGTCTCAAAAGAAATGTTTAACTATTTATCAACCTCTTCTTCCTAATACAAAGTATACCGCGAATTAAACTCATTTCCTTTTCAAGGATTCACTTGGAATTCCTAATTTTACATGCAAAAATTATTTGGCCAAATTATTTTCTAGAAATTAAAAGGAATAAAATAATAGTAAAAGTATAATAAAATGTTTTTCCGAAAATGATTCATGCACCTTTATACAAACAAGAAGTGAGAAAATGTTCTGATGACTCTCAGTGAGGAAATCAATCTCGATTTGTATGTCTTGTGTGCAGAGCTCCCTTAATTTCTTCTAAGTTGTTACTGCACTAATCATTTTACTTCCAGCCAGATTTTAATTTGCTCATTCCACTGTATTAAGTGCAGATTGATGATAAATCCGTGTCTAAGATTGGCAATGTCCTTATCATTGTAGATGTTCTAGTGCATCCAGGAACACAGAACAATCTAAATAGAGACTATAATCCACAAGTAATTTTCATTCTCTGTCATCTGTAAACTAACTTTTGATTGATATCAACAAAATAATCCATTGTCTACAGAGTGTAATATAATTGCATTAATGAACTAAGGGATAATTTTGGTGATACATTAAAACTACCAAAATTTTTCTTTAAATGATAACAGTCCAAGCATTTATTTTTCATTTTTTAAAGATTTATTTAGGGTGTCTGGTGGTTCAGTCAGTTAAGGGACTGCCTTAAACTCAGGTCATGATCCCAGGGTCCTGGGATTGAGACGCACATCGGGCTCCCTGCTCAGTTAGGGGCCTGCTTCTCCCTCTCCCTCTGCTGCTCCCCCTGCCTGTCCTCTCCTGCTCTGTCAAATAAATATATAAAATCTTTTAAAAAATACATAAATAAAGATTTATTTATTTATTTGAGAGGGAGAGAGAGCCCTCGTCCACACACAGGTGAGGGTAGGGGCAGAGGTAGAGGAAGAGGGAAAGAATCTCAAGCAGGCTACCTGCTGGGAGCTGAGCCTGACACGCGCTCCATCCCATGACCCTGAGCTCCAGACCTGAGCTGAAATCAAGGGTCAGACACTTAACCAATGAAGCCACCCAGGCACCCCTAAGCATTTATTTTTAAAAAGTCTCATTCACTCTAGTCAAAGATGTAGTAGATGGCTTAACAACCTATGTTTAATGTATTAACAGCAGATTGAATGCCATGATATAATAGAATTGGCATGATGTTATTTGAATAGCATATTATCTATGGTCCAAAAAAGGAATTCTTAGGTCAAATCATTCTGGCACTAGTTGCCTACATACCAGAGTTTATTCATTCTATCACTAAGGATGTTTTAAGCCAATGACTAGTAAAATAAGAGTGCGGTAAAAAGCAAGATACTTAGAGATACTTAGGAATAGGAGTAGGGGTAAAAGCTTCGTGTCTGTCTGAGTAATGCTAACTGGGAGGACAAAGGAAGGAGAGAGGCAGGACTTGGCACAGTATCATTCAGTGGAGATATATGCCTTATGGGGATGAGGAACAGGGTGTGTAGGGATGACAAGAACAGGGTGTGTAGGGATGACAATAGCATGACTAAGGAGTCAAACAAAAACAACTTTCTCTGGTTGTGTCAGATGTTGAAAGACTCCAGGATGGGTAACTCCGCCAGAAGAGGCTGGGCCTTAAATAGGGAGAAGCCATAAGTAGAGCAGTGTGACTTTGAACAAGTTCCTTAGTATCTCACGTCTCAGTGTCCTCATCTGTAAAACAGGGATAGTAACATCGAGTATCACATAGAGGCACTGAGAGGAATCAGTGAGTTGTTACATGTAAAGCTGTAGATCTGTGTCCGGCACTGAGGAAATGCAGGTACAGCTTCTAGTATTGATGTTGGTAGTTCTTGAATGTACAGCTGACCAATTCCAATTCTACAGTAAGCAGTGGAAGCTGTTTCTGTGTCTCTATCTCTTCCTATGTCTCTACATTTATATCTGTATCTGAGAGCTACAGTTGTTTCAACAAATTAGAATAACAATTTAAAACCATTCCACTTTCCAAACTTAACTTGGGCGTTTAGAGATAGAACCAACGCAGGTCTGGAAAATCCAAAACGTGGCCGTTTTCGGTGGTGTGACTGCTATATCAGTGGGTCACCCCTGGGGCTTCTGAGCAGATTATGACAGCTGGGTCAAGAGTAACTTTAGAAAGAACCATGTGGACTCATTCGATAAACAAATGACTTTGTTTTGTCTATAGATAAAGGCTTGTCAGATGGAGAAGGAAAAACTTGAAAAGCAATTAAAACAGGTACGTTGCTCCTTACCCTAAATTCACCAATCTTTTGGTCACAGTTGAAATGTTCTGTCCCCACATTTATTCCTGAGCACAGCAGTTCCTCGTGGTTGCAATTAAAGGAGTATTCAAGCTCTGCTATGGATGTTCCAAAACAGCCCAGGCTTTGCAATATGGACTAAAATGCTGGTGGACAGATAATGCTTATGTGCCAGCAACGCCTCTCAGCCCTAACGCTCATGAAAAACACATGCTTTCCAGAACATGTTACCAGTAGCACATGCTTTATTGTGTGCTCATGCATATGGAGATTTCTTCATAGACCCGTGAACACCTGGGAAGTATATTTCCTTGGTATTTCTTGCAGTTGTGTACACAACCTACAGTGGAAAATTATATCAAAGTTTTGTGCCTCTTTGAGAAAATACAGTATCTTCTTGGCCCTGAAGTGTTTTGTCTCACTGGTTCTCTAGTAGCCTTCAGGAATGAATATTATTTCTTTTAATTCTCAATTTTCTCTCTGGACTTGCATTACGCTGTAGCAATCTTGTTAAAACTTGCTTTATGGCTTTAATGGCTGGTTCTTCTTAAGCGAGGACCCTCTGGTAAGATAACTCAGAAACATAAAGTTAACTCTGTATCTTTCAAGTGTTTCTGATGTCTTTAATGTGAAAAACTAATTAGAGTTTCACCTGAAGTGACATCTTCCCTGGGAGCCTCATCGCTATCAGTCCAGAGCCTACATCTGTGCGCCCACTATGTTGAGTCAGGTTGATGCGAGGGTTCGACTGAAGCTTGAGCTTTCAGCCAAACCTGTGGTTGTATAAACTAAGAGTCAGTGTGACTCCCCAGTTTCACCCACTTCCAGTGAACCGACGACATTATCCTCCCCAGATGTCGTTCCCGATGTGTAACTGCGGGTTGAATTCCCTTGGGAGGGATCCCTGTGCACCAGCAGGCGCGGGGGCTGCACAGGATCCACAGAAGCACCCGGTAAGTAAGAGCTTGCATCTCTACACGCAAGTGCTTATATTATCTAATAAGTGCCAGTATTTTTTCTTCTTTTTGGTAGAAATGCTGTCTGTGTCTATAACCTGGGCACACACTGTCGTCCACAGAAGGGGCCTCGTTTTATCTCAGCCTCTAATTTAGAGAGTTACAGTGGTCACTGTACACTATGATTATCTTTTTGGGACACGGCATCCATGGGACATACACAGATATGAATAAATTCACTGAATGGCATCAAATTGAGCTGTAATTCCTTGAACAAACATACAGTATTTTATACAGGCCATTTTAAATGACATACCCGACTCTTCCAAAAGGGCATTTTTGTGCATAAAGAGAAGCAAAGTGAATATAGCAAGTCTGAGAGACGCCTTTTTCAGTTGTAAACTTGCATTGAACTACCGTGGATATGGCTACATCTGTGCAATATAGTCTTTGACATTTTCTAATTATAAGGATATTCTTAAAGGATCCCAGAAAAAGTGACCCACTTAAGTTGCTCTCTGTGGCTGTGTCTAGCCAGGCAAAATGAAATGAACAGTGGAGCAATTATTTGTGAGTGGAATTGATTTGGACAGTCAACCTGAATAAGCCAGAACCAAAGCATCCTTCCTTCCCTTCTCCGTAGCGCTATTCCTCCCACCATCCCCCACAGTCTGGATAGTGGTCTCTACTCTGTTTTGGCTGCATAGATGGTGTCTTTACGCAGGAAAAAAAATTCTGCATTTTTCTGCATTTCGGAAATTTTCAGACAACTCCCTTCCCCCTCACTTTGTGTTAACTGTGTTTTAATTATGCAAAGACTCTTGAGCTTTTAATTGGGATTTTCCTGGCAGACCACTTACAGAGAGCATGATTCTCTTGGTTGCCATACTTTTGTATTTGAGTGTGACTCAAAGCCCTTTTCCCAAGGGAGGAGGTAATGACGCTTTGGGTGGCAGAGAGATGTCAGAATTTAATGAGCATCCTTTCTTTGACCCTGGTGTGACACAGCACACTGCTGAGAATTGGGTTCCTTTTGTGTTGTTGCCTGTTGTCACTTCTGTCTGCTCACCCGCCCCGTTTCCTTTTTTCTTTACCTGTTTGCTTACTTTTCAGTCTTTACCAGAAACATTTCTGGGAATCCCCAACCACAGCTATCATTCCTTAAATTTTTGTCTTTCAGAATGTAGAAGTAAGTTAATATTGTGGGGAAAATAAGGAGATAGAAGTTCACTTTGGAGTTAGCTCCTACAGGTTGGGGAATTGGAGAAATATTCTTGTGAAAGGTTAACGATAAAACCAATGAGTCATGCAAGTTTATCTAGAAGTAAAAATGACAATTTTCTTCAGATACTCATTTATGGAAAGAAGGCAGAAATTCACCTACTATAAAAGCTCATCAAACTTTCCCGATTAATTATAAGAGTAAGGTAGTCCAGACCATGTAAAATTATCACCAAATAAAGGCTTGTATTTGAAAAAGATTCCAAGCCATGTATAATGGCCTACATTTTCAAGCAGTATTCAGTCAAACAGAATCTTGGTATAACAGTAGAATTTCACTCCCGGAGTTCATTTAAAAGAACAGTTCGTGTTTTATGTTTATTTCTAAGCCTGAATTAAAGCACAAGCAGTAGTGTTTGTAAAATTGCAGTATCTTCATCTTCTTTTGGCAACACTCCTGGAATCTAAAACCGAGGCTCACGTCACTTATCCTATGTGTTCTTTGAGACATCTAAAAATAAACGAGGAGATAAAAAACAGAGGTGATCTCATTTCCTCTTTTAGCTTTTTCATGGACCAAAAGCAGCCAAGAGCCTAGGTGTCTGAGTGGGGGTAAAGTGGGGTCAGACTGTACTAAATGCAATGTTTCTTAGTGTCTTGTCAGATAATTGAGCCTTAAGGCTACCTTCAGTGGTCTGGCAGCCCTGTAAATGCTCCCTGTTGGCTTATTGGTAGAGACGTTTTCAGGAGTTATTTTCAGGAGGTAATTGATTAATAGAACAAAAGGTCTGTATTCTCTGTGTCTTGGGGGCTGGAGAGTAGGAGGCAGGGGTGAGCACTGGGACCAGGAAGACAGACCATCCTCATGGGCAGGTGAGGCTGGGTTGCTCTGTTCCGAGTGGTTAACTACAGAGGTACTGGTTTTGGAACTGTATCTTGAACTTCGGGTCTATAGTTTATGATTTATTCAAAGAAGTTTGTTCGACATGTTCCCCGATGTCCAATATCTAGGTGTTCTTAACTGGTGAAGCCTAGAAGAAAATCCCACAAGAAAAATCCAAGTCTACCTTCACCTCTCACCGCCTCTCTAAACTCTCTGAACAATCTAGAGAGTACTTTCCATGGAGGAACAGTACGAGGTGAAAGATCTGCCCTGCTTCATTGTCCTGAGCCTCTACAAGCCATGTCTGTACTGAATGGCTTAGATTTCTTCCTTGTACCCCAAAACACTAAACTTGTCATTGTTTTCTTGGTCTCTCTGTTGCCTCCTGTGTGAGGGCTTTAAACATAGTATTTATTGATGGTAAACTGCTTTGTTTTATTTATGGGCTGTAGTAACTTTTACAGAAGTGTTTATACTTCTGCGGATATCCCAAACACATCTGCTTTAAAAAAAGATTCCACAACCCCAAAGTAGAAGAAACTCTGGCCAACATGGAGTGGATTTAGAGGGGGGGTTGGGGGATGGGGACAGTGATGAAGGAGGTAAGAGAGATGAGCAAGATTGGCAACAGGTTTGGATAGAAAGGACTTTTGTGCTGCCTACATAATAAAAGCCACATAGTATAATTATATTTTTAATACACCACTATGTTTTGTTTGAAGTCCATATTGCTATAATAATGTTTTATTGTTCCACACAGCCAGACTATCAGTGGTATGCTCCTGACCAGTTTCCGCCAGATGTGCAGCACAAGGCAAATGGTAAGACCACGGCTGTATTGAGCATTCTTTCATGTTTACATTTTAATGGGGTCTTTTTGGGATGTTTACTCAACATACATTCGTTCGTACTTGGGGAGGGCCTTCTATAAAGTCGTGTTGAATACACAACTCTAATTTGATGCACCTGGGGTTAACTTGAACTCCTCCAGAAACAGAAAATGTTCGAATGCAGAAATGCAGGAATCTCAGTTCTGGCTTCTGCTCCTCTTCCAGGCTCAGAGTCAGTATTCCATCTGGGGTTAGAAATGAAAACTTCAAGTGGAGCTATACTATAACAACAACAACAAAGCTTTGGGATTCCACTACAAAGGGCAGATGCACGTCCACTATTCCAGGTTGAGTTTGCTAGACAGATGTTTTAAATGTCACTGGCAGACAGACAGAGGAAACCAAAGACTCAGAACTGTGGTCCCTAATGACTAAACGTCAGACTCCAAGTTTAGGCCAAGGTAGCCCACAACGCCCACCTCTAAGTGTGCTGGAAAAAAACACTAAAAAGTCACCTATCGAGTACTCACAACTGAATACTCTTTTATCTTATTTTTCTTTGGTTGACCATTCTTCTATTCTTTCCAGAATCTGCCACACTTTCTACTGCTTGTTTCTGTGGTCTCATGAGACCACTCAGGAATGGGCTGAATAAACTGGGCTATCACCATAATCCCACCTCTATTCTCACCACAAGTCAGCCATGCCTGCTACATGTTTAAAAATCTCAGGTGACACACACCTGTGACTCTAAGTTGTTAATTGCCAGAGATTTTAATCTATCTAGAAAAGTTGAAGATGAGCCATATTCCAAATTCAGGCCATACTTGAAGCTTGATCTCATTTAGTTCAGATCTGAGATCATAGAATTCCAGGTTTTACTACAAGGAGCCCATTATGGAGTGGAACTAGAAAGCCATTATGGAGTGGAACATGTAGTTTTGCAGGTTGTGTACTTCACAAGTCCAAGTTCTTCATGTAAATAGAGCTTCTTAGAGTTGCACAATACACAACCTGGACAGGTGTACACAGCAGCACTAGGAGTGGCAAGGGCAGTAGGGTATAGTAGCATTATAGAGAAGAAAGATAAAAAGTGAAAACTCGATAAAGGATGTCTAGATATTTATCAGAAACCTGTAGGACTCTCTTTTTCTTTTCTTTCTGCTGTGAATATAACCATTGGTTTTAATGAAGTTCTTGGGTTCCAGCCATAATAGAAAGCTTTTATTAGAAAGGCATACTATTAACCATAATGATTGTTGCATAATGTCTGTGTTTTTGAAATCCATTGTTGTATAATAGCTGAGCTACCACCCAATTATAATTTTCCACTTCATATTATATTGGTCTGGAATGAATATTAAGGATATTTTTTTCCTGAATTAGAGTTTAACCACTAGAAAATACAATTATGCAGTAGAGAATTCAGTAATATTATAAAGCCATTTATGTATCACTAATAGATTCTTCTCGGACCAGTGTAATAGAAGCTAATAATTATATAAGGTAGACGTGAATTGTGATGACCTTCAGAAACTAAATTAAATATGCAAAAATAGAATGTTATTGTCAGTGTATAAGACCTAGTGATTTCTGTCTGCTTGGGAAGAAACATAATGAAGTTTGTAGTGTGTAAATATGCTGTATAAGAGTCTACAGATGTAAAATTACAGTAAAAAATAAGCCTCTATTATGTAGCAACCTGAGTATTTTTAAGACACTGTTTTAATCCTCACAACAATGCTATAAAATAGGTTTTATTATATTATACCATTTTACAGCTGGGGAAACTGAGGCTTGGAGAATTTAAGTAGCATGTCTAAATCACACATTTGGTAAAATTTAGTCCTGGGATTAGATTCCAGACATATAGAACTTTAAAACTTATGCTTTGAATCATATCCTATAGTGCCCTCAAAAACCTACCTCTCTCACTATATTAGAATTTTCTACAATGACAAATACAAAATGAGAATGGGGGACTTAACTTGGATAATTATAGTACTTAAATCTAACCCTCAATTACCTTTTCTTCCTATGAAGCCATAACATATGTTTTTTGTGCTACTCATTTTGTATTTTGAATATCACAGGTAAAAGACAAAGTACTATGTAAGATGAAGTATGTAATATGTTATGAATGAATTCATCCTTGGTCAGCCCTGGTCAAAACCGATGGGATATGTTGCCATTTGAACCTTTTCCTTCTCCATACCAACCCGGCTCTGCAGCCGACTGTGGCTTGTCTGCAGCAGGGAAGAGGGCTGATCAGGGATAGGGGGCCACTGGAGAAGGAAGTTCCTTACCCAGAAATCTACCTGATTTTGATTTCTATTTCTCCCCTTCTAGCTTCCAAATTGGTTGCTATCTCAAGGTTCAAGCCAGTTCATAAAAATCGGCAAAAGCTCTGAAATCACCCTTGTCAAAAAAAAATCCCTCGTGTGCAATTATTTAACTTCAGTGGTGATTCTTATTAATTTTTTTAAGATTTTATTTATTTATTTGACAGAGAGAGAGACAACGAGAGCGGGAACACAAGCAGGGGGAGTGGGAGAGGGAGAAGCAGGCTTCTTGCCAAGCAGGGAGCCCAAAGTGGGGCTAAATCCCAGGACCCTGGGATCATGGCCTGAGCCGAAGGCAGACACTTAATGACTGAGCCACCCAGGCGCCCCAATTCTTATTATGTTTTATGTCATTTAATTGGAAAGCTCCTTTTGATTTGTAGGTCCAACACAATTACTCAGAATTCTTAAAAGTAACTGTGGTATTGTTAAGTAGGAGTCTAGAAATCTTTTTATTATACAGACATTTTTGTTGTGATATTACTCATTGTCTTATTATTTGGCTAATATGTTTATCTTTCACTATTCACGAATATACTGCTAGCCAGCATACCCTATCTTTTGGGCTATAAATACCCAAACTCAAACAATGGAAGAAAAACTGAGTGGAAAAATTAGGCTCTGTTTCTGTTAAATTATAAATAGAAAGTCTTTTTAAAACTCTTAAAAATTTTATTCATATAATAAGTACTGAAGTATTTTACTTGTATTTCAGTAAAAATGACCCTTTCAGAAATATGGATATTCAAATGAATATTAATCTGTATGTGTACTTTATACATTGTCCTAGTTCTCAGTTTTTAGTAATTTCCTATGACTCCCAATAAATTTTACTTTTGTGACCCCAATATATATAGCACATTATAGTTTGAGCCTAGTATCTATCCTTCTAATTCCTCTTATGGGAATCTAACCTGAAATAGTGGTTCTGACATCTACACGTGATATGTTTGCAGAGCAGTAGCCTTGTGATTTTTAAAACATACACTGGGTAAAGAGTGATTAAATTGCTATGATCACTAGATCCTCCTTTAACATTCCCTGAGGCAAGAACACATAGAGAGCTGCGTACTTCAGGTTCAATATTTGAACGTCATGAATCAAGCATAGAAGCTATTATAGTCTATCTTCCTATTGATAAATATAGCTGGAAGGGCAGAGTGAAATTTAAAATGATCACATTCTAACCAGTCCTGTTCCAAGACACAGTGGCACAGGAGGACCTGAGCTGTGGCCCTTCCCCTTTTTTCCCCACCTTTCCACTGGGAGTGATCTTGAGTGTGAATTTGAGTACTGCCCTGTTGGCACATCCCAACTTCATCCATATGCCCCTCATTATGCTACAAACGGCATCCCTGGGCTTCAGGCCTGGGAGAGAGGACCACATGAGGCTGAGAAGCAGAAACAGGGTCACTTGAGCAGGAATTTTGGGGTCTGCATGTGGGTGACAAGAGCTTGTTCTAGAAGGAGGCAAACTCACACTGGGGAGGAAAGTGGCTGGAGGAGGGCCAGAGCAAGGTCGTCTAAAAGTGGGGACCTAAGGAAGGGCTTCCTGGTCAAAGACTAAAGTCAGTAGGTACTGAGTTCCATTGTACAGTCTTTGGGTCACCATATTTCCAGCTTTGCTCTCAGTTACATTCTCTGGTTATTTTAGAATGCTTTGCAGACACATTGGAAATTAACTCTTCTTTCAAAAACTAAAGATTTAAATAAAGGTTTTTAAGATGTTTAAGACTTACTTGGCTTTCTCTCTGCAAATTACTAAATAATTGCATTTTTATATATCGAAGTCCGTAGATGTTAAGGGGTTACTCTTTCCGTTTAGTAACGTGATTTTATGAAGACCATTTTAATCTCGTTTCATCTGTTATCAGAATGGGATGCAAAATGACTTCCATGTTTCTAGAACAATCATGGCATTGTAGAGTTAGTATAACCTTGAAAATATGTTGTTTTGTTTCTTCCTTTGTGAAATGTCAAAAGGCTATGTTTTCTAACTACATTACATGCCAGTCTCTTTTGTACCTTCCAAATTTTTCATATGGAGCAGAGTTGAACTTCGTCTAATGAGCTAGAACTCAATTCTTACGTGTTTGGAAAGACATGAAATGTAGGCATGTGAGATTGTGTTGTGAGCAAACATAATTATTTCTTTATGATATAGAAGATCAAAGCCCAACTACTAGAATTGGTCTTTACTAATGTCTAGTAATAACTAATTAACCAAATACTGACTGAATTCCTTTCCTAGGGCTACATAACGAAGCACCAAAAACTAGATGGCTTAAAACAGCAGAAATTTATCCTCTCATACTCTGGAGGCTAGAAGTCTGAGATGCAGGTGTTGGCAGGGTGATGCTCCCTCCAGAACCTCTAGAGAAGGTCCCTTCCTTGCCTCTTCCTGCTTCTAGTAGCCCCAGAATTTCTTTGGCTTGGGCAGCATACTCCAATCTCTGCTTCACTCTTCACGTGACCCTCTTCCCTCTTGTCTGTGTCCAAATTTTCATCTTCTTATAAGGAATCCAGTCATATTGGATGAGGCTAATCCAGTATAATCTCATATTAACCTGATTATGTGTGCAAAGTCCTAGTTCTAAATAAGGTCACATCCACAGGTACCAGGTGTTAAGACATACACATATTTTTTGTGGGGGGACACGATTCAACCCATAACATTAACCACGTGCCAGAAACTATTATAGGCACTGTATATATTTATATATTATCTCATCAGAACCTTATAACAACTCTATGAAATGAGTACTACTGTTGTTCCTGTTGTAAAATTGTGGAAACCATGGAACAGAGAGATAATGTCACTCGTCCAAGTCCACATAGCAGGTTATTGGCTAGGACATAGACAAGCTGGGCAGTCTACCTCCAAAGCCCACACTGTAACCACCAAGCAATATGGACAACCCCATGCTACACATTAAAATATAATAGTGTCATCGTTTAGATCTATTTTATTTAAATTAACTCTAATGGCTCTACCCTGAAACCCAGAATCTGTATTTCTCAGTTTGTGTTTTTTTATAACTGTCTTTATAACTGAACATTACAGAAAATTTTACATCAGTAAAATGGCTGGACTAGTTGGATTTTTTTCAGTAGTATGAAGAGATATAGGAGTCAGTATAAATAGTAGAAGTTACTTAAGAGATATAAGAAACAAGAAACTTAGAGACGATACTTGTGTGATTTTCAATACAGATGGTTAAATATTAAGAATATTTTTCTCTTATAAAATACATTACTTAACTATCTTACCAGCAGTTAATAAAAATAATCAGAATTTAGAGACAAATAGTGTTATGCCTATTTCTGGATTTTTAAAGAATTGCAAGAGAAATGCATCCTTACCTTATGAACCCTCACCTTATAAAGCTATGGCTTATTGGTAAGCTAAATGACTTTGCTAAGGGAATATTAAATAAAGTGTAAATGTATATTTATATGTTCAGGAACATATGAAAACACAGGTAGTAAATATATTCCTTTGTAGACACTGATTTATAAGCAAAGACTAAACATTCTGATTAACATCCTATATAGATAGATATAGGTAGGTAGATAGAACCTAGATGAGAAAAATGCCCACAATAAGGTTAGACTAGTCACAATTCCACTAGGCAAATAAAATTGCCATATTTCTCTTAAATGGAAGACAAAAATCTATAGGGAAATGAGGTTTCTATTACGTATCGCATCCCAACTAGGAAGAATGTTTACTTACCTATGTTTCCGTACTGTTGTTGCATGAGCATGTGCATTCTGATGTGAGTGGGCATGTAGAGAGCAGAGTCCCCTTTAACCTTTCTGCTGCACTGGGGCACCCTCCCCTCATAGGCGACTTCAGATTCAGCTGATCCTTGATGTAGAGTCAGACATGGCCTCTGCCGCCAAGATCTCTGGGTCCTGTTCAGATTACTGCAGCAGCATGGGACTTAACCTGCACTCTTGGGAACATGAAAGCATGGAGTGTAACGCATACCGTTAATAAATAATAAGACACACAATCAGCGAGTGGAACTCTTTACCAACTAGTAAGCCAAAGCGGACTGCATCTGCACTGTGAAAATCTACGGTTCCCTGGTGGTGTTTCTCTTGCCCTGCCATTCAAACCATGGGGCCAAGTCTGATGACAGAAGTCTCTTCCCACATTCACTGCATGGGGACATTCTGCCTTCCCTTCAAGAAACTGAAGACCTGTTTTTTGCTTTTGTTCACATTTTCATTCTGCCATGGATCCTCTCGCGGGTCACAACCTCTCTCCGTCTAAAACATGGGGATAATGACCCTCAGCTCTGTATCTGTTTCACAGGACTGCTATAAAAACTACAGAGGAATTAATTTTTCTCAACATTTTAAGATATCTAGAGGTAGGATTCATAAATGGATTAAATCTAAACTTTAGACTGGTCAGACCAGTGGATTAAATTTATGCTCTCACCATATTAGATATCTTTTTAGTATAATGGGCACCATTCTTAGAAGAATTTTATTTTAAGCCTGGAAAGGAAACAGTTAGTTAGGTTAAATATTTGTTTATTTGAAGTACCAAATACAGAACAGCAAGTATAAAACATTTAACATATTCTCAATTGTTACCGTGAATAAGAAAATACCGTATTTCTTGAAATTTATACGTATTTTTTTCTGTCACCACATGTAGACCTCTTTGATTTTGTCTTCCATAGCCTATAGTGCTCATTTGCGGTATTTTATCCTAGTCTTACTGAAATATACGTTTTTCATATTGGTCTTCATGGTACATTAACACATATTAAGTACTGTGATCTTTTCTATCGCTCTGACAATAGTGTACCCTTCACCATACTTAAAGTACTTTATGTGGTGTTTATCTTCCCCAGGCTAAATACTAAACATAATAGTAACATACATGACTTACTTTTGTAAGCAAATGCCTGAGCCACCAAAATGCCAGCAAAGATGAGAAGTAGTACAGAATATTCCTCTTCAGGCATGAGTAGAACTAGGCCACAGCTGATTTCACAAAGTGGTAAGCATATGTCAATGCTTAAAATAATAACCCTCCATTTCCCGCCTCTTGATTTTTCAGTGTAAACTTGTGGGAGCTCATGAATAAAATATTTCTCTCTCTCTCTCTCTTTTTTTTTCTTGCCAGCCTCAAAGTTTATGTTAGCCCGGAGCCAGAAAAAGAGAAATGAATTTTTAATTTTTAATCTGAAACATTTCCCTGCTGTTTTTCATAGGTTTTTCCTCAGAAAAGAAAGTCAATCAGTAGAAGCACACACAAATGGAGGAATATACGGGCCAGAGGGAGAGCTTGGCTGAGGGCCCTCATTCTTCCTTTTACTGGTGGCTTATGTCTGCACAACTGCACATCATCTACTCCATGATTCGTGCGCAGTAGTGTTTCCCTTTGGCACGGAGAGAGGAAAGACTTGGGACAGCTAAGATCCTGATCAAGTCTGAGAAGCCAGCATTACATGACCAAATGCAACGTCCAGTTTCCTCGAAATGAGATTTGGCAGATGGATTATGCGCCATTCTTTGAAACTCTTTTCAGCATATTGCTGTTGGATTTACAGAGACTGTTTTCATGATTTCAGCAACTCTACTTTTGGTACAGTGATGTTCTATGTTGATTGAAATATATATTCCCTGGGGGAAAAGTTTCTGCAGTTGTAAATTTGTAACATTGCTCACATTATTTCTGTCGGGGCTTGGTTCTTTAGCCAGTCTGACTAGGTACTGTGCTCGTCGTTGTGGGCCTTGGTGAACCTATGAATAGGACTGAAGACGTGTATAGACTTCCTTAAACTAAATGAATAGTTCAATCTGAATAAAATGGTAACCTCGAAACTATGCTTTGAACAGATCATTCCTGTAGGGTGGATAGAGAAATTGTGAGCCTCCTTCATTTTTCGGTGGGATAGGTTATGAAAGATAAAACCCTACTGTGATGATGATGGCTTCACTGTGTTCATATGTACTTACAGTAGTAGTTCGGAGACACGGATTTGGGGTGAAATCTGTTTTTATTTCCCATGGATTTGAGTAATTATTGATGAACAACACATCTGACTTCTCAAACCTATGAAACTGAAAAATGAATGTATCCAGATTCTATTGCAATTAAATTATACAGTGGCATGACAGATGTCTAAAGACTAAGCAGATTTAAAAGTATTATGTTCATCCATTTAATAAGGTTTCTGCTAAGACCAACTGGAGGTCCTCTTTGTGAGGAGATGGAGAGCAGAAGTGTGAGATCCGCGGATATCTGTAATCCTAGAAGCACCTAAAGAAAACCAGGAGCATCTGCTGAAGCCACAGTCAAACAAAACCATCCAACATACTGCTGAAACTATCTGGCTCCAGCTTCCAGAAGTTATACTACTTAATTCCAGCTCAGACTCTTTTTTCTTTTTTTTTTTCAACTTCTGAATATACTTACAGCTTTGTGTAATGGGAAGGTAAACCAGCCTTAGAAAGTTAAACACTTTCAGCCTGGGTCTGGCTACTGGGAAGATAATTCCTGAGAAAGAATTATCGTTCTCTTACATTAATTCCCTAAAGCTTCGTTTTTGTTGCTACTTATTAAAGAGACAAATCATCCTTGAGCAATACTTCAGCATAAGTGAATCAGAAAAACAATGGGGTTTGTAAGTCAATTTCATTGAAGCTTTTTTTTTTTTAATTTCCATTTCCTCAGATTTGTGGAAAAGTCATTTCAATAACAACTTTTAGTGGTGGATTAAGTTTGCCAACTGAGATGTGCCTATTGGAATAAAAACAACATACATACAAGACGTACCCTTTGATAGACTCATTCTAGGTCAATCCAACAGCAATAAAACATGATTTAACCATCCTATTACTATTACTGAAGTCATCCTATTATTAATTAGCAAGTTGGCAAACATGGGCAAGATTATGCAAATGCTAATGTAATGGGAAAAACTCCAATTTAAGTGAGACCTAATTTAATTTGAATTCCCAGTGGGTGACTGCAAATGTGGGAAGAGGACCCCTTGCCCAGAGTGCAACAAAAGACAGAATTTCTACAAGAAGACAGATTTCTACAGCCCTGGCCCAAGAGCCAGCCAGTCCCTCTTGTGTCCCTCTCCCCAAATCATTTGTTTGGGGACTTCTGTCTCAGCCCATGCTAAGGGTCATCCTCAGCTGTGGCACTTGCTTCATTATCACACACAATTTGTGGAAATTATGTGAGGAATAGCTGTGTCCCTTTGAAAGGAGAGGAAGTCTTACCACACAGTCTCTTTTATCCAGGAAATGGAAGACGAGGGCATATTTTAAGTTTTTGATGATCATGGAGAATCCGACCTTGAAGGTATCACGTGAAGAAAAAGGTGTTTTCATCTTGTCTTGGTTGTGACATGAAGTCAAAAAACAAAAAACAAAAAACCTTCCTTCAGGTCTGGTTAGGTCTGGGAGTTAGGCCAGCCTCTATTGCTACTAGCATAGATTTTTTTTTTTTACTCCATTTTTCTTACAAAAAGGATATTTCTACTAAATTGCTAATATGAAGCATGAACATACCTCCAGGTGATTTTCTTTATTTTATTTACTGAGCACTATCCCTTAATGTTCAAGTGCATTACATGGTAGAACTATGGGTCTCAATGGTCGCTTTCACATGAAAGTGACAATACTTTTAATGTAGCTCGGTCACGAGTGAAATCAAATTTAAAAGACATATGACCTCCCAACTCAATAATTCAATTTAAAAATTTTTTAATTTAAATTTTCAAAAAAAATATGGAGGACTTCACCAATTTGTGTGTCATCTTTGCTTAGGGGCCATGCTAATCTTCTCTGTATCATTTTAATTTTAGTATATGTGCTGCCTAAGTCAACACAACAATTATTAGATGAATATCCACTTGTTTTCCAAAATGTCTAGGCAACACCCAACATCACACACTGACTCTCTCTATGCACTATTTTTGGCTGAATCCGTATTTGGAGGGGAGGGCAGAACCATTTAGCAGCTTTTATTCTCCCCAGTTTGGGGGTCCCTCTTTCCCCATTTTTGCCATTTTTCTTTCCATCTTCCCAGAGACCCAATAATACTAGATCCGAGGGAGATACACTACACTACCATCCTTCCCTCCCTGCCTCAAAATTGCCTAGGCTCCAGTTAGGGCAAAGGAAAAGAAAATATTTGCTATAACTTTTAATAATTTTAGATATAATTTCTCTTGCTTCGTTTCCTTCTTACATACCTACCTCTTCACTCCTGTCAGTATTTTGGTCCAAGGAAGAAAGGTGTTCTGGGGGAACGTTACACTCCCACTGTTTGTGATTGTATAGAAAAGGAAGCTTCTACCAACACACGTTCTTCACACACCCGCCACTCACTTGACACTCACACCACACACACCATATATACATACCACATACACATATATGCTGCACACACATGAACATACACAAAATAGACACACCACACACGCCACATATGTACACACACCATGCTCACCACATACAGACACACCACACAGACATACCACATCTGCACGTGTATCACACACTCCACAGTCATACGCACACCACACTCACACCACACACCCTGCCTCTACCTTCTTGCCTGTAGGCCTCCATTTGCTCCATTTGTGACTGGGCAGATTTATTCCAATGGGATATTTTGCATGAGAAAGCTAATTCTTTTTCATGTTGCCTCAAATCCCTGTAGGTATGATATGTTGCCAAAATACTGCCAAACTCCATCCTAAGCCTCCTACAAGAAGCAATAATGTTGAGATCTAGAACCAAATAATTTGCCAGGAATTGCTGAGTAATATGAGACTTTTAATGTTTATGGGAATGTGTGAATTTCACTAATTTGTGTATTGCACAAATTATTTTAAGTTTAAATGTAAATTTAAATTATAAAATCATTTTTCTCTGCTCTCCTCTGATTTTATTCCATTCCAATATCAGAAAGAAGAGCACAACTTACGAAGCCCAGGAAATACTGTTTGGTAAACTAAACCTAACCCTTTAGGGCTTCCTGGATGTGCTTAAGCTTATTAGTGAGAATTAATTTGCTGAGAGAATCCATCTTATTAACTGATATTCCTGGGTCTGCTCTTGACTGGCAGGAGTGTGCTTAGAAGGACCAGCAATTTCATTTGCACATCTGTGGGTGAACCTCATGGCTCCCCTCTCTCCTATCTGCAGCCAAAGTTTGATGACCCACATCAGTCAACCACAGACACACACACATACATAAGAATGAGACCCCCTCAGGGCGCCTCGGTGGCACAGTCAGTTAAGCTTCTGACTCTTGGTTTCAGCTGGGGTCATGGCCTCAGGGTCATTAGATCAAGTGGGGCTCAGTGACAGAGCATGGAGTCTGCTTGGGACTCTCCCTCTGCCTCTGCCTTTCCCCCACCTCACCTAAAATAAATAAATAAATCTTTCTTTAAAAAATGAGGACCACCCCCTCTCTATCCAGAGACACCTTTGCAGGCAGATCTGGCTATGCTGAAGTAAAAGAAAAATGAGTTTGAGAGACTGGTTTGTTTCTTGGTTTCCAAATACCCATTCCTTTTTTTTTTTTCTTCTTCTTCTTCTTTTTTGGACTAGCACCTGAGGATCCTTTAGGAAAGTTATCCTTGGGGTGCCTGGGTGGCTCAGTGGGTTAAGCCTCTGCCTTCAGCTCGGGTCGTGATCTCAGGGTCCTGGGATCGAGCCCCACATTGGGCTCTCTGCTCGGTGGGGAGCCTGCTTCCTCCTCTCTCTCTGCCTGCCTCCCTGCCTACTTGTGATCTCTCTCTGGGTCAAATAAATAAATAAAATCTTAAAATAAATAAATAAATAAATTTTTAAAAAAGGAAAGTTATCCTTTCCTCATTGGACCCCGTTTGATCTAAAGTGCCCTGGCCTGTTCTAGGCAAGAGGAAACCATGTGATCCAAACCAGGCTACCTGGACACCCCGTTACTGAAATTTGAACTTCAAGGCCGTATAGTCCTGGGGAGGCCATGGTCCTTACATTTGATCTGCGTTCTGCAAGTTCCATATATTTGATTTGAGTAACTCAGTGTCTCTCCAATCAATTCTTTAAGTCAGAGTTTCTCTAGTTTGAAACAAAGGAACCTTAAATTACAAATGTGCAAGTTAAAGCTCAGAGACTCTCTGTCAAGGATATTGTGAGGAACACATATATATGTTACACACACACATTTTTAATGATATATTTTAAAGTGGAAAATATGCCTTATAATAACATAATCAGATAAGTTAATTCAAATATTATGCTTGCCAGTCTTGCAAAATATTACCTTGGATCATTGTACAGTATATATTAATATCTTTAAAGTGGGAAACAGCATAATAAAAATAAAATACAATTCTTCATTTGAATTTTCTCTTATATCTGAAAAGCCCCTTAGGAAAATATTTTAACTAGGCAAACTTGGGAAAAGTTCCAATGAAATAAAACCACCAAAGCCCACGTCTAACTTCCTTATTTTTCTGAAGTGCTAACTTGCATATAACTGATAATTTACATTTTCATAGGTTGTTAATAAATAAATTATAGGAAATAGAATTCTTTTGTGTAAGAACTATACCAAATGAATTCTCCTTTAAAATCTCAGTGGGATGATGTGTTTTTTCTCAGCAAAGTTAAATTCTAACATTATAAACTTCTGATTATTCTGTAACAGAATGTTAATTCAAATGCAGAGTAGTTCCTTAATGAAAAGTTAAGATAAAATTCCTGAATGGCTTCAAAATTGTCTGAGTCAGTACAGTTTTATTTATATTTGATCAATTCTACACATATCCTAATTCTCATCTTGATCAAATATCTATTTTGAATGTTATCATTTGTCAATGTCATTTACTAGAAATTTGTTTTGTTTCTATAAAAATGTATTGTGTGTGCAGTGATGGCTCATGCAAAAGAAACAGAGACACTTTCTATTCTTTCTATTGTCTAAAGAAAATTATTCTAGCAGCTGTAGGGAAGAGGCTCTGAAGCCAGGGAAAGTGAAGCTCCTTTTAATTTCCAACATATTTTTTGGCTTTTCAGTGTCTTCAGAAGTATCATATTTTTATGTAAAGCACAGAAGACAGTCAGAATTTGGCAATTTATACTGAGCAAAATATTACCATATTCAAGTGCTCTAGCAAAATTTTATGTTTTCTTTTTACAAAAATATATTCTTTCAATAATTAGCAGAATCTAGAATCATTTTCTCCAAAAGGACAAGTAATCTTTGATTTATTTTTATATTATTCCTAGTTTGATAAGGCTCTAGCAATATGACAAAAATCCATCTTTCCCATAAAGCATTAAAGGTTAGTCCCAGAATACAGATAAATTATTAAGAAAATTTACAAAATTAAAATGCAGTTTTTTTTAAATACAGGAAGTGGAGAGCCAATGTTCTGACTTAATTAACTTATTTTTCCCCCAGTTTCATTATGTTTTCCTAAAGAAATTATCATTAACACGATTCTGCAAACTTTTAACTTTCCTTTGGACGTTATTTTTGCTTCAGCACCAGATAATTTTACATCTATCTCTTTCACTTCCTCTGAAGTGATCCTGTCTTTCACTGGGGAGACAGCATGTGCGAAATTGTTTTCCAGTCAAATGAAAAAAACAATCAGGTAAAAATAAGTTTTTGTGGGTTTTTTGTTTGTTTTTTGTTGTCTACCAACAGAAGTAGTCAAGGTAGTTTGAGAACTTTTATCCTAAATCCTGCAAGAGATCCACTTTTATCGGAAAGAATGTAATGAGTGGGTATAGCAACATTTTGTAGAAAGAGTGCAGTATTTGGAGTCAAGTACAGATTCTGCGCCTGGTTGTACCAGCTGTGAATGCGAACAAGGGTGGCTAACTTAGTGAACCTCAGTTTCCATAACTGAAAAAGGACAACAAGAAAACACTCTCAGAAGATTTTTGTAAAAACGTATCAAACACATAATGGTTTGCACTGGGTGGTGTTCTGTATTTGTTCTGTATTTGTTAGCTTCCTTTTATTTATTGTGATGGTGAAAGAGATTTCTCTCGGGTAACATTTCCCAAAGGGTGCTCAGTAGGCAGGAAAGAAAGTAGGCTATCCAGGAAAGGATTCCCCGTTCCCATGAGTGTAAGATGTGTTTTGTCCAACTCAGCTTTTACTGTGGGACACTTCTCATATCTCTTCATGTTACACTGCAAATTATAAAACATATCGTGAATTGTTCCCACCATGTTAAGATGTTAAGTTATGTTGATAAGGAGAACATACATGGAATTAACACAAAAATCCAATGCCATTCAAGATTAATCTCTGCAAGACAGAGGCATAAAATTCCAAATTCTCTACTAAATTTAGATATAGTAGGCTTATTAAAAGGTTAGACCAAACACAGAAAAGGTTATGCCATCACGTATCATTAAGATTAGCTTCTGTGGGATGGGACAGGGTAGAAGGACAGAAGGACAGAAAATGAGGTAAACAAAAGGAGGTTTATAGCCTGATGGAATGGACAGGTGTGGATGATGGGAGGAAGCCCATCCCCATGAATGGGTGTATGCCAAATAAAAAGTGACAGATACAAGGGAAGATCACTTACCTTTAGAGTTAAGTCCCAGGAAAAAATAAACAAGGAGTAACAATGGTGGTCAAGGTGAACGTGACTGAAAATGGATCAAAGCATGCATAGCAGAAGGGGTTATCCTGATCCAGAAAGAATGAAACAAAATAGAATATCTGGACATGTTCTGAAAAGGTTGTATTATAAAGATAAGGCAATAATCATGAATTTAAAAATAACCCTCATACAAGTTTCCAAGCTAAAAAAATCAATCGGTCTACAAAGGAACCATAGAGGGATACCAACCAATCCTGGACAATGCAACATACAGGAAGATAATGGAGTAGCACTTGTCTTTTTTTCTTTACATTATACTTTTATTTTTCATTTACCTTTTCACTCATCTTTCAGGTATCAATATAAAATAACATACTGAATGTACATAAATAATACACTGAAATTATATTAAATTTTATATAAGTTGCTCTATAATGTCCTAGCAATTTATGATAAGGCAATTATAAATGCCTCATTTCTGGGGCAACTGGGTGGCTCAGGCAGTTGAGCATCTGGCTCTTGATTTCAGCTCAAGTCATGATCGTGGGGTCGTGAGATCGAGCCCCACGTCAGATTCTTTGCTTGCCTGGGCTCTGCTTGGGATTCTCTCTCCCTCCCCCTCTGCCCTTCCATGCCTGTGCTCTCTCTCTCAAATAAATAAATCTTTAAAAAATAAAAAAAAATACCTATTTCTTAGTAATATATATTTGCACTTTTAAAAATATATTTAATTTTACCATATCTATGGCTAGTTAGAATGTAGCAATGATACTGCAAGGAGCCTCTCTCTTTGAGAGTTTGTCTTTCAATTTTGAAAATCTGAATGTTTTATTACTTTTATAATATATAGGTCACAGTTCAAAGACAAAGACAAACTGAGTAAGAAGTGTTTATTTTTGAAACCTAAGAGCATTTTACATTTTGGCCATTGCACAAAATCCTTTTTATAATTTTTATTCTATCTTGCAATTCAGAAGAACTTCAAGTAAAACTCAGATTTCATATTTATCTCCCTTAGAAAAACAAATCATATCATGGAAGGAGAAACTAAATCACAGATGTGGATATAGAGTTACCAATCTAGCAGAATTACAGCTTTTTATACAATTTTCTAGTTTGTAGGGGCCTGATGAAGCCAAACTTACACATGCCACTTTATGTAGGGGAATTTTGGAGATTTTGGTCAATATTCCAGAATCAACCAGCTTCAAGCACATTCTTGATATTAATGTCTGCAAGGCAACTCCAGTTTCCAAAAGACAATTAAATTGTTGATTGGTTTAATCCAAGTTCCTAATTAGGTTATTACAAAAATTAGAAGTATAGGGGTGCCTGGGTTCCTCAGTCTTTAAGCTTTTGCCTTTGGTTCAGATCATGATCCCAGGGTCCTGCGATCGAGTCCAGCATCAGGCACTCTGCTCGGTGGGAAACCTACTTCTCCTTCTCCCACTCCCCCTGCTAATGTTCCTCTATTGCTGTCCCTCTCTCTCTGTCAAGTAAATAAATAAAATCTTTAAAAAAAATTAGAAGTATAAATACTCCATAGATATACCTAAAGCTATTAAAGTAACAGGAAATTAGTGGTAAAAAGCATAAAATCTAAATGTTTTTCCTTCATAATTAATCTGCAAAAACAGCTTATATATAACATATATATTAAACATTACATATATTTCTTAAGTAGAGCACAAAATAGAGAATGAAAATATTCTAACAAATGTAACAATGAAAGAAGAACTAAGCTTTAGATAAAACTATTTTTTTCTTCCAGTAACTTTCTGAAAGTTCTTTTGCACCAAAAACCGTGCCACCTGGTACATTTCAGGGTTTTTTTTAAGATTTATTAATTTTGGGGCGCCTGGGTGGCTCAGTTGTTAAGCGTCTGCCTTTGGCTCAGGTCATGATCCCAGCGTCCTGGGATTGAGCCCCGCGTCGGGCTCCCTGCTCTGCGGGAAAGCCTGCTTCTCCCTCTCCCACCCGCCCCTCCCCCACTGGTGTTCCCTCTTTTACTGTATCTCTTTGTCAAATAAATAAAATCTTAAAAAAAAAGATTTATTTATTTTAGCGAGAGAGAGAACGAGGAGGGGGAGGAGCAGAGGGAAATGGATATAATCTCAAGCAGACTCCTAGCTGTGCAGGGCTCTATCCCAGGATCCTGAGTTCATGACCTAGGTGGAAATCGAGGGTCGGCTGCCCAACCGAATGAGACACCCAGGCACCCCATTTCAGATTCTTTATAAGGGATGCCCAAATTGATTGCTAAGGATGTTATATGTAGCTTGTAAAAGTTAGAAACAGTCATGACCTTGTGGCATTTGCATGTTCTTAGACAGAGGATTGCTAGAATCAGGAGAACTCAGAGTGCAGTAAGCTTAAAAAAAAAATTCTCCCATTCTCATCTAAGCTCCCCTTCACAGTCTTCTGATTTCACTAGGCTCTGGAAGTAAGGGGAAAGGAGCTGGCAGACAAAGTGAAGATGGAGGGTCAATAGGTGAGTTCTAGGAAGGGTGACATCAATGAACACCCATCATCTGACACATCCATGACCAAAACCGATTGGCTTCACTTAATTGAGAACCCCAGGAACATTAGAGCTAGAAGCCAACTTAAGTGCCAATGTCTCTGAAGCTTTGAGGTCCTCTGACAAATTAGCACCCAGGACAAGCTACATGGTGACCATCAACCAAGCCAGACACCAGAAAACTTCTCTGTGAAATGCTATCTGTATTGCTCATGGAATGAGTCATTGTGTTCTTTTCTGGAGTTTTTGAATCTTAGCACAGAGTTCACAGCCTAAGAAGTTTCTTTGTTCTTTACTAGCATCAGGTCAGCTTTGAGAACCTATGAGAAAAAATGGCTGTCTGCTCTGCTGTACTGGCATTCACCAAAGTCACTGAATTTTCCTTCTTTTACTCTTTACAAACTTTCTTAAGAAAAAAAGCTGCCTTCTTTTCTTAACTGTGAGTAGATGAACTTTTTCATCTACTCACAGTTACTGTCTTTGGTTTTTTGAAGATGTACTTGACTGAGGACCTTCTCATATTGACCCAGCACCAGCCATGCTGAGCCATGTGGCCCTTCCCTCAGAGGGTCAGGACTATATTCCTAAGCTTTCTACATGGCTGAGAGCACCTCTCTGAACCAGACCAGCTCTCAACAGTCAGAGAGGATCCTTATAAAATGTTGAAAAGAAAATATTGTGACCCAGTGTACTTGCCAAAACCTTGTACCATGATCTCCAACATACAGGACCTCAGAAAATATATCACCCATGTGAAAGTCTAAAAAAAAAGTGTTTTAAAGATATTTTGCAGCTAAAGAATATATTCTAGATGGATTAAAGTATAAAAAAGAAAAATATAAAACCCTAAAAACAATATTTAGCAAAATGAAAGAAACAACTAAAACCAATATATTCAATTTATAAAAATGCAACCATAAATATGTAAATATAAATGAGGAAACATGTAGGTAAATATAAATCATAAAAATCATATATACCATATGTGCTATTTACATGTAACATATAGGTGACTGTTTTAAAAACAATATAAATATGTAAACATTAACCAGAAATACATATGTCCATCAATTATGATGGACAATTATCTAAAATGTGTAATGTATAGTTTTAATAAATCTTTAAAAACACATTTATTTAATAAATATTTGTTAAGCACTTATATTCTATGCTACCTAAAATTAGCCTGGAATCTTCATATATTACTAGTGAGAATGTAAATTAGGTCACCTTTTCTGGAAAGCAATTGATGCCATGTAACATGTGTTTTAATAATGCTCCAGTCTTTGATCCTGTAAAGTCCTTTTCTAGTAATCTAAATTAAAGAGTTAGTAATGTAATCAAAGGTCTACATGAGAGTTGTTAAATAAATTTAGAAACACGTAAGAGCCATTTTGTCATTAAAATTATTTACAAAAATTTAACATAGTTGAATGTTAATTTAGCTTTAAGTAAAGAAAAATCACCATTTTACGAAATGTACTTAGGTTCACAATTCATTATCTGTAATTCTGAAATTTAGAAGCTCCAAGTAATAAAAACTATTTTGTCACTCATTTGATAACAAAATATGACCTGAATTCATATGAGGCTATTTATAGTCTCTATTTATCTTATTTATTTTAAACTTCAAACATTTCAATATCAATTCAATACTGATTGAAGGGTCCTACCCCAGACCATACTAGGAATATTATGTACTATACAGTTTATACATATTACCTTTTTATAGCTAATCATTTCCTAATTCCCAAGCATATTTTGGTTCCAAAACTTCAGGTAAGGGATTGAAGATCTATACACAGTCTCAGCTAAAAAAAAAATATATATATATATATATATACACACACACACACATATATATTTACATATATATCCATCTCTATATTTTTCATTCTATCTAGATGGATAGAAGGAAGGAAGGAAGGGAGGGAAGAAGACTGCAGGTATGAAAAAAGAAGGATTTTTCTAAAATATTAGTGGTTTATCTATAAACAGTGGTACTATGGGTGATTTTATTTTCTTTTTAATGCTCTGAATTTTCTAAGATAAGCAAGATTTTAGTACCAACAAAAATTTTAAAAATTACACCAACATTATTTTGGGAGTTATTTTATATTACAAGCTCTTCATGGAAATTACAAAGATAAATTTTTTAACCAATTTAGTGTTTGAATTATCACAAATTTAAAAATAATGTGGGATATATTAATAGATATTCAGTATAAAAACACATGTATACATATATGATTAATATTTAATTTAGTTTGTGTTTCTGTAGTCAGGTAAATATATTACACACACACACACACACACACACAACACACACACATTATATATGTACAATTTTCTCCATGAGGTCTACCCTGTCCTTCTCATTTAAAAAGGCAATAGCTCTCATGCTCTGGATTTTCTCTCTGCTCTTTTTCTCCCCAATTACACTTACTACCTTCCATCATAGTATATTTATTAATTTATCATGTTTATCACTCCTGCTAGAACATTACCTCACAAGAGCTTGGATATTTTCTCTGTTTTGTTCACAAATGTATCTCAAGCACCCAGAACAGTGCCTGGAACATATTAGGCATTCAGTGCATATTTGCTGAATTAATGAAGATATATATAATTCTGAAATACTCAGTTACAAAGAGAGCAACACACATTTCAGTAATTCATAGAATCTCAGACTTCTCAGAATCATATTATCTGAAAGGAGCTTGAGTTCTCTTTAGTATAGATAATTATGGCTTAGCTGAATATGGTTTTAGGACACTACTCACTACTAGATAGGCTCTCCAAGTATAGTGTTTATTCTATACTAAGAAATGTTTATAACTAGGGTGCCTGGGTGGCTCAGTCGTTAAGTGTCTGCCTTCGACTCAGGTCATGATCTCAGGGTCCTGGGATCGAGCCCCATATCAGGCTCCCTGCTTGGCGAGAAGCCTGCTTCTCTCTCTCCCAACCTCCCTCTCACCACTTGTTTTCCCTCTCTCGCTCTGTGTGTGTGTGTGTGTGTGTGTGTGTGTGTGTGTCTTTCTGTCAATAAATAAATAAATAAATAAATAGACCTTAAAAAAAAAAAAGAAATGTTTATAACCAGTTTCTAGTAGAAAATTTTCTTTAGGTTTGTTTTTCTTTAATGTTTTTCAAGTTTCCAAAGGGAAGATTAAAAACTCTTGAAGTGATCCTATCATGTGATCCTGGGTTAGTGATTTACTAAAATAATATTCCTTTGACCCTTTTAATCTTGTCTGAGAAAAAAAATCCTATAATTTAGAGTCCAAGGATAATGTAGAACATAATAAGAATATGCAATATGGACAAAATTATCTACATAAATTCCCGCTTGTTATCTATACAGTCTATAACCTTTGACAGTACTTTTAAATTGAATTTATGGAACCCAAAGAGCACATGATTCTTCCTGAGAACAAATGGCTTCCTGCTCATCCCCTGTGCCTGTGCTGCCACATTATACCCCAACTCCAGGATGAGGCACACAGCAGTGCTAGATGTAGCCTTCATGAAGTTGTGCATGTGTAAGCACAAAGGACACATGGAGTGGTGCTGGGGAAAGAGGGAGCTGGGCCAGACTCTTGCTCTCGCAGCATTCTGCAGGCCAAGTCATAATCCTTCTTACACTTCGTATATACCAGCTATGGGAAGTGGCCATAAGATCGTAGGCCACCTTTGCCTTTGATAATCTGAAGTCAGAGATTAACTTCCCAAATAGCAGAAGGGATAAATGAAAACCTTGGCTGGATGTTTTGTTTTTTAATTTCCTTCAGTTCTTTGAAGTGTACCTTTCATTTACACATTCTATTTTAGCTTGGTACCTTCCATGCTAAAAATTTCTCCCCACTGGTCTTTTGGGTGGTTGACTTCTGTTGCTTTATGATGAGCTGTGTAGCAGACACTTGATTTTTTTACTGAGCCTTTTTACTTACTGTAAAACCCATATTTGGTGCAGGTATCAGGGAAGATTAGCCCTGCCCCAGTCTCAGCCCTAGAGGGTGAATCTTGATTACTTCTAACCAACAATAGCACAGTGGTTCTATTTCCCTTGCCATTTTGAAATTGAGTCAGAAAGAGGTACCTGATTCAATTCTAAGTAATAAGACATGAGTGGGAATCTGCTGGAGTAGCTTCTGGGGAAAGATTCTATGCTCTTAAAAAGAGATATGAGGAAAAATATAAGAAGAGAGACACAGAGAGAAGTTTCCTGTGTTTGTTTCTCCTCTGGACATTCGTCTGTGAGGATGTACGGTTTGCAGATAGAGTCATTCTGCAAACAGGAAAGGCCTATCGAAGATGCCAAGACTGGTAGAACAAAAGGAATGACTCTGAGTATTTAATGGCATTCTTTTTTTTTTAAAGATTTTATTGATTTATTTGACAGAGAGAGATCACGAGTAGGGGGAAAGGCAGGCAGACAGAGAGGAGGAAGCAGGCTCCCCGCTGAGCAGGGAGCCCGATACGGGGCTCAATCTCACGACCCTGAGATCATGACCTGAGCTGAAGGCAGAGACTTAACCCAGTGAGCCACCCAGGCACCCATTTAATGGCATTCTTAAGTTGCTGATTGACAGACCGTGGAGGCTCCTTCCATCTGAGACACTAGTTATGCACAACAATAAAGTTTCCATGTTGACCAAGCCACTTTGAGTAAAAGCTGAAGACGTGCCTCTCCTGCAATATGATAGCAGCTAATGTGCACATTTGTGAGACAGGTTTGGCTACTTGCAATAGTAACACATCCTTCTATGTTTTCAGTTATTATCTTTGCCAACCTCAGTCTATGATTTCATTTTGAGCAATCACTTACAATTTTTGAAGTGGTCTGTCTCTTGTCTATCTAAGTCCCTCTGCTTTTTGAACAAGCAAAGTAGAACATGAAAGGCATTTATGAGAAAAAAAGAATCTGACGATCTAACTAGCTACAAATCAAATAATAAATAGATTCACCCACAGTCTTATTTCAAAGCTACTCTTTGAACTCAAAATTTTGGCCTAAATTGAGAATTCTTCATTATAGGAATAGCTGTGTTTCAGAATGTTGACTGTGTTATAAAGCTGATGCTGGTGATTTATTTGTTGTTCAACATGATAAAATTAAAGGCATATTCCCAGTGAAAAAGTCCTCCAGGGAGAATTGAATTTTAAAATTTACAGCAAAAAAAAAAAAACCACAAAAAACAAAAAAAAACAACCTATCAGATTCAAAAATGTGCTTGCTAATATTTTTCACAGTCATTTGAGAACTTGCAAAGATCTCTCAGACGGGATATTTTCATTCTAGCATTGCTACTAATTTCCAGTAACTCCAAGGTTGTGGAACTTGTCACGTTCTCCCAATTTTTGGACCACTCCAAATTTAATATATCTTCTATTTCTAATTGGGTATATACTATATAAATGATGATCCTGTGGTGAATTCATATGGAAAGAATGTAGAATAAGAATTTGGAACTCTGTCTTCTTTGCACAGAGCCTAGACCCAGAGCTGGAACATCATTTTCTTGTCTTTCACAAAAGGAAGATGAACTTGACCCAGTTTTTCTAAAGGTTTTCCACTGAAGAGCCTCTAATGGCAAAGCAAAAATGAAAATATTTGCAACACAGACACTTTTTGGAAGATTTCTGTCATAGATAAAAATATTTAGGCCAATGTTGCCGTCTAAGTCATGATATGTATTTGTTTTCATATATAATATTGACTAAAATTGAGATGTCAGAAAGATGTGCCATGCCTATTCTGTGACTCCACTCTATATTCCAGACATACCATATTTCTCAAGGAATATGCATTCTGTAGTTTTAAAACTTGAGAAAATAGTTTCTTCTTATTTTAAAATCTTAATAATTTTTTCTAATGATGTTAAACTGCAATATCATCCATCGTCAATAGGTGCCACCGCTTCATAGAATTTACCAGACTGCGAATTCTTTAGTTCGATGTCCATAAGTTAATACATTTAAAAAGAAGCATCATAAACGTAGATGCATAAAATAGCTTTATTTAAAATAAGGATATTTTCCAATAGGAATCTAGGAGAAGTAAAATTACATAGATAAATGCTAAAAAAAAAAAAAAAAGCTCCGTGAAATTTTATGAAATCAGTGGAAGATAATGGATGCATCTTAGGAAAGCACCCATTATTTTCCTGGAGTTTAGGATACCAAACTTGCTATTATCGTAGATTATGCCACATTCAAACTTGAAATTTTTTAAAATAAAAAGATATGATTGTTTCCAAATATATTTAAATCATTCTCTTTTTTTCATTTCAAATTTTTATTTAAATTCTAGTTAGTTGGCATGTATGGTAAAATTGGTTTCAGGTATAGAACTTAGTGATTCATCACTTACATATAACACCTAGCACTCATCTAACAAGTGCCCTCCTTAATACCCATCACCCATCTAGCCCATCCCCGTGCCCACCTCCCTCTATCAACCCTCAGTTTGTTCTCTATAGTTAAAAGTCTCATATGGCTTGCTTCCCTCTCTTTTTTTCCCTTCCCTTATGTTCACTTGTTTTGTTTCCACATATGAGAGAAATCATATATTTGTCTTTCTCTGACTTATTTTGTTTAGCATAATACATCTTAGTTCCATGCATGTCATTGCAAATGGAAGGATTTCATTCTTTTTGATGGCTGAATAGTATTCCATTCTACACACACACACACACACACACACACACACACGCACACCACCTCTTTATTTTTCATCAGTTGATGTATAGTTGGGCTCATTGTCTCTTTCCATAGTTTGGCTATTGCTGATAATGCTGTTATAAACATCAGGATGCTTGTGCCCTTCAAACCAGTATTGGTGTATCTTTTGGTTAAATACCTAGTAGTGTAATTCCCGGGCCATAGGGTAGTTCTATTTTTAACTTTTTGAGGAACCTCCATATTGTTTCCAGAGTGGCTAACAGACACATGAAAAGATGCTCAACATCACTCATCGTCAGGGAAATATAAATCAAAACCACAATGAGATACCACCTCACACCTATCAGAACGGCTAAAACTAACAACACAGGAAACTAACAGATGTTGGTGAGGATGTGGAGACACTCTTTGTGAAAATCATTCTTTAAAAAAAAAAAAAAGGTAGTAATGGCAAAGTGTTGTGGTGGAAAACACATGGAGTCTGGAGTCAGACAGACTTACGTTCGATCCCAGCCCTTCCACTTACTACTAGTGGACAATCTTAAACAATTTGCTTGACCTTTTCTTTTTTTTTAAATCAGTGTTCGTATATCCTAATTGTAAGGCTTACACATCTGACAGAGGTTTTGGAAAATTAATAATGCATATAAATCACCTGATACATAGGAGGCATTCAAAAGGCAATAGTTATTAGCAGTAGTCATGTTTCAGCAAAACCTCAGAAACTACATTATTACCATGGCATAAATATGGTTGGTGTTGAATGCTATTATTAATAATTGCAATATTGTTATAATATTAATTTTAATAGGGTCTAATGCACTATGGATCTAACACTTAAGAGGTAAATATATTTCCATATCAGATTAACTTCCATTTAGCTTTTCTATTCCCTCATTGAAAACTAAATATGTACTTAGATTTAACTGATCTGGTGACAAAACTTGAGGTAGGAAAAAAGACTCATTCCAAGTATCTGACACAAAGGCACTTAAAGCAATGAGCCTCCAAAGCCCTCTACATGTACTTAACTCCTGCTCTCAGGATACAAGTTAGGCCATTTACCATCATTGTAGGTCAAAGTTCAAGGGCTGAAGGAATGAAGAAAAAGAACATCCCCTTCCCTAATCCCACCCTTGACATGGTAAACAACTTCAGCCTAGAGTTCCTTACAGAATTTTTCCCAGACCTAGAGAAACCAGAAAACAAAAAACTTGCAGAGGTGACATCCTCACATACAATGACCTCAGAAACTGCTCAGCAGCCTTGAACCTGACCAAGGAGAATAGGAAGGACCCTGCCCCCTGCTATCAAGGGTATCATTCCCGACATGCTCTACACCACTGCCACCATCTGCAGAGCACATCCTGACAAGTGGCTGATCATCGGCTGTATACAGCATAAGCATGGATGAAGCACTGCTAGACAATGGTGTCTGCATGAGTTTGCCAGGGCTGCGCTCACAAAGTACCACACTGGGTGGCTTCAAAACAGAAGCTTCTCATCTCACAGGTCTGGAGGCTAGCAATCTGAGGTTAAGTTGCCAGCAGGGTTGTTTGTTCTGAGGGATGTGAGGAAGGATCTGGTCCATGCCCATTTCCTAGTTTATGGTGGTTAATTGACCATTTTTTTGGTATTCTTTGGCTCGTAGACACATCAGTCCATTTTTGTCTTCATCATCACATGGTGTTCTCCCTGTGTGCGTGTCTATGTTCAAATTTCTCTCTTTTTTAAAGGTCATTAGTCATACTGGATCAGTGGTTCATCCAACTCCAGTGTGAGTTCATCCTAAGTTTAATTATATCTGCAATGATCCCATTCCTGAATAAAATTATATTGTGAGGTACTAGGGTTAAGATTTTAATATATAAATTTTGAAAGGACACAATTCAACACACAACAGTGTCCCTTTCGAAATGGCTTCAAGATACCCTGGTGTTATGGTCTGAAAGTTTGTGTCCCTCTCCAAATTCCTATGTTGAAAACCTAAAGTCCAAGGTGATGATATTAGGACCTTTGGGAGGTGATTAAGTCATGAGAGCAGAGTCCTCATGAATGGGATTTGTGCCCTCACAAAAGAGGCTCCGGAGAGCTAGCTTGCCTTTCCACCATGTGAGAACCCAGAGAGAAGAAGGCAGAAGTTCTACAACCCAGAAGAAGGGTCTCACCAGAACACACCTCTGCTGGCACACCGATCTGGATTTCAGCCTCCAAACTTGAAAAATAAATTCCATGTGGCACTGACTGAAGATAGGTAGAAAAGCTACTTTAAAGATGCCATAGATAAAGCAAGAATTCTTATTTGGCAAATTGGAACACTAGCATGAGTGTCGGCAATAGATATTCTGAAAGAGTTAGCCAGTTTGCTTTGATGAAATAAACAAACTTCTGTAGGGAATCCCTTCAAAGCAACAGCAATGAAGCCAGGAAAATGGCAATCACCATCACTGTGTCATTTCTGGCCTCCAGAACCCTCATCTTGCAGTTTTTTTCTTCAGGTTCTATCCCATTGGCTTCACAGTACTTTTCAACACATTATTTGGTTGAAAAGAGAAAAACAAATTTATGCATGATCTCCTCAGACTTTCCTAATGAAAACAGTTCTGCAATAATGACTATCCAGTTTTGAACCTGATCTTTTTCTTGGACTCACTTAGGATGAGCACATTTTCTGAAAGAGAAGCAGAAAGGCATAACTGGAGGGACCAGGTCTTCCTCCATGGTGGAGAAGCCCAAATACTCAAAAAAGCTGAGAACATAAGGGTGCTGAGCACATGGTGAGTGCTTAAAAGAACACCAGCTGCTTGACTGAAGTGGGCTAGGAGTGGGTATCTCCCCATCAGTCCATCTGGAATTTGCGGTTACCTGGCTCTAGCCCATATGCTGAGTGAAGAATGGCGGCCATGCAAATTCTTGCATCCTGGGAAGAGGGCTAATCGAGGTGCCTTTGTGTGTACAGTGAAATAAGACTCTACATTGGTCTTAGTGTTTTGCATTTATATGGGCACATTCAAGACATCACTCCATACCAGCATAGCATGTAACTAGAGGGGGAACAAACACATTTTTTCCAGTATGACAGAGCCATAACTAAAGGGTGCCATGGAGGCTATGTCACATTGATCTCAGCTAGCCTTTATTTTACCATCTGGCTCCTTTTCTAGGGCTCCCTCAAAAGGGATACCCCTAACTAACCCATCAGGGCCTTCTCTCCCATACATCAGTCCATGTAGAAACAACAAAGGAAGTCAATTGTACTGATTTTCTGTGTAAGGCCCCATACCAGGCTTGTTAGCAGAAGCCTCCTCCTTCACCCAGCCTGGCTGGCCTCCCCTGCGCAGTCAGGAGTCTTCATTTAAGTCCCTTTTAATGAGAGGAACGGCTGGAACTCAATAGGCCCAACCTTTCTCTTAAAGGGACTGAGCCCCACCCTCCCACCACAGCTACTTCCAACAGCATGCCTAATAGGACTCTGTAATGTTTCCTATGATACTCATTCAGCGCCTCCACATTTTCATTTTCGAAACCAACAGTGCTATTTTTCAGCATAAGTGTTACGTTAAACTTGTCCATTTGAAATAGGCCTCTATCACCTACTGCTTTCCCACATTAGCTTGTAGAATGAAGGCTACATATTAATAGGCCAGTTTCTATACATAATATATACAGTGAAGGCTTGGTCGCTCATGGATGAATATTGGAAACCCCTTCACCAGTTCAAGCTTATTCCATAGGAGTTCTGATCTACTTATCATTCCATTGGGTTAAACCTGTTCACTGAGGAGATGTGTTCAGCAATCAAAGAAAGAAGAACAATGTCTAACAGCTACTTCAGTTTCCAATTATTTCAGTGATTTATTTGGGGCCGAAGAAGCCACTTAATCTAAGAATCCTTAAGTAATGCACGGGTAAGCCGTGGCTTGCTGAATCTCAGTGGTGGTTCTTTTGATTTAAGATCTGTGCGGGTTCCCAGACCTGCTTGTAGACATCACCAGGAAGTCTATTCTGTGCTGGTCTCTTTGTGCTTTTCTCCAACTGACAGTGTTCTTCAAACAGAGTGGCATGTTCAAATATATATATAGCGCAGAGTGTGCTCTGATTGGTTATTGGAGCAAATACATGGCCTCAGATTTACCTGTAAGGAATCTTTTTAATCATCTACTAGAAAATTCAAAACAAGTGTTTGTATTTTTCATGTCTTCCATTTACTTGGCATGACCCAATCAGCCTTGCCTAAAATGATAATCAACTCTGTCCCACTGAGGTAAATTTTATCAAAGGCTTCCATATTGCACATGTTGTCTTGTGTATGAAATCTTTGGGAAGCAGGCTGGGTAAAATTGGTGAGATCTCTTCACTGCAGTGTGAGAGGGACTCCTGTTTCCTCAAGTGTTGTTTTAACCCAGTGGCTTGACGACAGTGCTTCATGAACCCTCCAAAAGCTGTGACTTTTGCCATTTACACACTGATTTCCTCATTGTAAGAAATGATGTTATTGATGTTTACAAACAGTGGTTCTCAAAGTGTGGTCCCCAGACCAGCTGCATCGGCATCTTCTGGGGACTTGTTTGTTAGAAACACAAACTCTTGGGTCACACCCCAGAGGCTGAATCAGAAATTCCAGGGGTGGGAGTCTACCAATCTGTTTGAACAATCCCTCCAGGGGCCTGATGCCTGCTGAGCTCTCACAGGCGAGATGCTTAGCAGATGGCAGATTTTACCTGCACATGAATTAGATGACATAAGGAGTCTCATGTTGCTGAAAGCCTTCATAAAGCAATGCATAGAAGACATTACATTGGCTTTTTTCAGCCTTTTGCCTTTATTCCAGAAAGGTGAAATTTCAATATTTTCTTGTTTTCACCCAAATCCATTTTTAGCACATGAATCCTATTCTCTGACACTGCAAGCCCTGTTGAAAAGACAGGAGTGAACAATTCTAGGCTGTGGGAACACCAGAAATAGTGACAGTAGGCCTGGTTCCCCGCAAAAGACCTACAGGCTGTGGGCTTCTTTTAAATATTTTAAAAATACAAATCTCCAAGTGCAGGATTTTCTCTCTCTTCATTACTGAAGCTAAATCTCCCATTCAGAATGGGTTTTGCCCAAGGACTTTGGTCTCCTAATAGGCTTTCTTCTTGGAGCAGTTTCTTTAATCCTCTCAGGTCAACTCTAAATACGGCCACTCTAATCATTTTTTCTGTTGTTGTTTATGGACTTGAAATGCCAGTCATTCCCTTTCATCTTCCCACATGAGTCCCCAAGTTCAGGCCTGCGTGTCCTGCGGTCATCTTCAGGCATTTTGGTCCTGCGTGGTCTTCTCTATTCATTGACTACCTTCACCTAAGCCATTATTTTATAAGTGTCCTTCGACTGGTCCTTTGGGTCTCTTATCTTTGCCTTTTTCTGTCATCTATTTAATATCTGGCAACATCGCCTAGCTTGTAAGTAGGTAAGCTAGAGAGCTGTCCACAGTGATGGGGTAGATCCAAGACAGGGTGAGATGAAGACAGTCTCCTTATGGGTAAGGCATTTTAACACAGCGTCTGTGTGTGAAAGAGGATCGGGGTTGCTGAAGAGAACAGACCACTGGTAGAAGTCGGCTTGGCCAACATAGCGCCATGACTTCCCCATCACTCTGTGTTCTGAGCATTTAGACCCATCTCCAATTCCACCTCCCACACTCTGCTTTGCACATCATTTCTACCCTTGGCACACCCTCTGCCTCTGTGCAAGTTACAAAAGAAAGTGATCCCTTTGAGCAGACCAATGATGAAAAGACACACGGGACAGACATTCTGTAAAGCGGCCCTACAAAATGGACAAAACAGGCAGGTGGCTTTTCCCTCAGGTTGAGGTAGCCCTCAGGACTCAGCAAGTGAGGTAGGGGGCCCCTTGCCACCACCATCTGTACTCAAGCCTTGTTTCATGCTAACACTGCACAACCCAACCCATGGTGGTCTTGTCTTTTTCTCCATTACTTACTGTTCTGTCTAAAGCCGTGGTTCCCAGAGTATAATTCTTGGGCCAGGAGCACTATCACCTAGAAATGGGTTAGAAACACAAATTCTCGAGCCATGGTATAGACCTTCTGCCTCAGCACACAGCAATCTGTGTTTCCATAAGCTCTCCAGATGATCCTGATGCACTCCTGACTTTGGACACACTAGAAGATGCCCGGTATTTTCTATCACTGCTCCATGATAGGTACTCAGGAAATGTTTACTGTGGTTATTGATTGGATGAATAAATGAATTTTCCATCAAAATTAAACTCAAGCATTTCCCCCACAAACGCCCTTAAGAATAGCCTCCCCCAGCCTCTATCTTATCTGGCTGTGCCCCACGCAGGACCCTCTATCACTGTGTGATGGGATGTAATGCACTGCAGGAAATCGTTGGCTTCCTTGGCTCTTTCCATGACTTCAACTGGCACTACTAGAGGTAGGAAATGTGTTTCTGGACTTCATTCCTGTACCTTCAGCCCAGTGCTTGGTCCACAATAGGAACTCTATTCTCATGAAAAGAAGCAAAGGAGGAAGACACAAAGAGACAACCAGGCAGAGTAAAGTAGTCACCAGCCAGGAACTGGTGTCTCCATAAAGGGTCCCGGGCTAGCTGCTTTCTTTGTATAAAATTCCAATCAATTAAAAAACTCATGCTCAAAAAGGTCTTTTCTTATTGTGCCTGAAATAATGTGCCCTTTCCTCTTGTTCAGTGGTTTTGCTTACTCTTAGTTAAATAATAAAATATGCTCAGTCGTTGAGCATCTGCCTTTGGCTTGGGTCATGATCCTGGGATCAAGCCCCAAATCAGGCTCCTGCTCAGCGGGAAGCCTGCTTCTCCTTCTCCCACACCCCCTGCTTGTGTTCCTTCTCTCTCTGTCATATAAATAAATAAAATCTTTAAAAACAAAACATTCAAGCCCTTTGTAATTTGTCAAGGATGCGTTTGCTTCCATTTTTAGATCTACCTGGGAACAGGATAAAGGAATCAAGATGGCTGGACCTTTAAGATGCTAATCCAGTCAGCAGCAAGACTCTAAGGCTACTGGGAAGTTGGCCTTATATGGGTGAAACTCCAGAGCCCAGAAGGTGTGACACTTGCAGAAAATGGTCCCAGCACTTTCCTGTCCAGACAACTGCCTCTCAAGTCACCCAAAAGCCATTTTTATTAGAGTTATGCCCCTTTGTTTCCCCTTCCATGGCCCTCTTCAGCACAGCATATGAAGGATTAGCTCCTACATCTAGAAAAGTGTTCTACTGAGAATAGACGGAGAATACCTCAAGAAACAAGGTTATTACTTGTTTTAGACTGCTAGGCCCGTCATGGCAAGACACCACATCAGAAATGCATTTTCTCAGAGTTCTAAAGATGAGCGTATCCATATGTTTGGTTTCTTCTTGGTTTACAGATGACCACCTTCTCCCTGTGGCCTCACATTGTCCTTCCTCGGGTATGTGAGCATCCCTGGCATCTCTTTGTGTGTCCAAATTTTCTCTGCTTATAAGGATACCAGATTGGATTAGGGCCCACCATAATGGCCTCAATTTAAATTAATCACCTCTGTAAAAATCTTATATCCATATACACTCATGTTCTGAGGTACTTACTAGAGGTTAGGGCTTCACCTTATGAATTGAGGGGAAAGGGGGACATAATTCAGTCCATAACGTAGCCAAAAGCAACATACCATGTCTCCTGTTCCTGGATTGAGTTGGAAGCAGGTTCAGCTATTAATTAGGATCTTAACAGGCAAATCAATACACTTTCTTAGGTAGGTTGATGCCCTGTTTGTCTACTCTCTTCTCTTTGATTACCTGTACTCAGACTTGGCTGAATCCTTGGATCTCAGCTCAGTCCCAGAAATTTTCAAGCTCTATCCTCTGACTTTTCTAGGTATGTTGCAAGTGCACAGTTTACTCCCCTTCAGTGCTCCTCATTTTATTTGGAATCTTTGACCATTCCTCAAATCTCTTTCATCCTCAATAAAGCCTTCTTTTTTGTTTTTGTTTTTTCTTTCTTTCTTTCTCTTTCTTTCTTTCTTTCTCTCTCTTTCTTTCTTTCTTTCTTTGAGAGAATATGCAAGCGGGGGTGGGGGATGCAATAGGGCAAAGGGAGAGGGAGAGAGAGAATCTTAAGCAGGCTCCACATTCAGCATGGTGACCTACACAGGGCTGGATCTCACAACCCTAAGATGATGACCTGAGACAAAATCAAGAGTCAGATCCTTAACCAACTGAGTCACCCAGGTGCCCTTCTCTTTCATCTTAACTGTAGTAGAATACACATAACATAAAATTTACCATTTTAACCATTTTTAAGTATTCAGTATCCTTAAGGACATTCACAATGTTATATAACCATCATGACTATCTACTTCCAAAATTGTTTCTATCATCCCAAACTGTACTCATTAAATAGTAACTTCCTGTGTCTCCCCATTTCCCAGCCTCTGGTAACCTCTATTCTGCTTTCAGTATTTGTGAATCTGCCTACTCTAGGTACCTCAATAAGTAGAATCATAAAGTATTTGTCCTTTTGCATCTGGCTTAATTCACATCATGTTTTCAACGTTCATAACTGTTGTAGCATATGTAAGAACTTCAGTCTTAAAAAAAAAAAAAGAACTTCACTATTTTAAAGGCTGAATAGGGCGCCTGGGTGGCTCAGTGGGTTAAAGCCTCTGCTTTCGGCTCAGGTCATGATCTCAGGGTCCTGGGATCGAGGCCCGCATGGGGGCCCCTGCTCAGCCGGGAGCCTGCTTCCCCCCCTCTCTCTCTGCCTGCCTCTCTGCCTCCTTGTGATCTCTCTCCCTCTGTGAAATAAATAAATAAAAATCTTTAAAAAAAAATAAAATAAAGGCTGAATAATAGTCCATTGTATGTACATTCCACATTTGTTTATCCATTCACCTATTGATGGACATTTAGATTGTTTCCACCTTTTGGCTATTGTGAATAATGCTGCTGTGAATAGTAAAGCTTTTTCTGAATAGAGTACTGCAGTGGCTTCAACCACTTTCCATGAAATTTCATTAGTTTTATATATCAGCATTTCATTTGAGGGTGAAAATGATAGTTTCACTAGTAAACTAAGGATTTGGAGTGAGACAGGGAATGTCATTCTGCCTCCTATTTTCTGTGTGAACTTGGGAAAGTAGTTTAATTCCTATAGACTTCAAGTTTTTTATCTGTTAAGTGGATCAATGTAATAATTTCTGTTGCCCAGAGTGTTGTGAGAATGAATGAGACAACATATGGAAGTACCTACTAGAATGTTTCGTGACAAGTAAGACAACAGTGACTGGTAGTTTTGGTTTTCTTTCCAAATACTTTTCATACTCCAATCCCGACACTTCTAAACTAACCAAGCTGCTTCCTTTATTCCATTGCCACAGGTTGGAGCTTTGTTCCCACTTCTTCCTCTCACCACTCTTAAGAGTTTGATTTCAATCTTTTGCATAGATCACAATACCACTCCTTAGTTTTCTGAACTGTTTACCATTTCATTAAAAAGTCTATCCAGCACGTTTACCTTCAAGTCTAGTTTATAAGTTCTACTATGGAGAAAGATCATTAGAGAATATATTTTTAGAGACTCAAGACCATTCACGTCTGTCTGAATTACTTTGAGGCTCATATACTGAGAAGTACTTATGTGGTATTAAAGATAGTTAGTAAGACTTCTTCCATCCTGGTGAGAAGGCAAGGATAATTAACCTCTGAGACCCAGATAGAAAACTTCCAAGGACTGAATCACTGAACCACTGTTTTACAATTGCAAAGTAGCTTTTGTCACCACACAAATACATGGGAATCCCAGGAGGGCTACTAGCTCACATGCTTAAATTGAGAATAACATCAGGAGGCCCTGGGATTGGTTCCAATGTGAACAAAAGAGGTACAGAAACACTACTTAAACTGAGACTACCTTGGTGCTCAGCTTGACTGCTCTGGGTTGAGCCAGTCATAGTCAAGTCATAGAAAGGAAAAAGAGAGCCAGAAATGCCCTACCTTCATGCAAAGAATCTTGCACCTGGAAATACAATCTGCGCATTTAAAACGATTTACTCAGACCTTAACCATTTTAATTTTAAACCAAGCTAAAAGTAAATAATGATTCAGTCCACCGTTTTGGTCTTTTGAAATGAAATTCCTGATATGTTTCTTCACAGCCATTCCCAGAAGAGTCAGGTTTTAAGTTCAGGAGGAAAACAACCGCAAGAACTGTGACTTCAGGCTCACTCTATTCCAAGTGTTTAGAAGTTCACTCTGTGGGCCTTCAGTCCACTTTTGGAGATAAGGGAACTAACTAGAAGTAACACTGAGAGATCAATTTAAAAAACCCAGGGACGTTAATACTTAGGAATACATCCAGATGATTAATATTTGAATGAAACATCTAAATAGATTGGCTATTTTGCTATCGTGTTGCAAATTAAGCCATTCTCAGAGGTCAAGTTTTTATATGCCCAGTGGTTTGTAGGGCCGGTGATGTTGGTAGGTAGGCCCTCTCTTGCTCTAGGACTAAAGCAGGGATCGGTATCCACGTGCTAGAAAGGGACCAGCACCTAGCTGAAGCGGAAGCCAATCAATGCTGTTGCTGAAATGAATAAATAAATGAACGCTCTCCGTTGCCTTTATGTTTGAAAGCTCTTGTACCAGACTCTTCTCAGTCACTCCGGCACTATCGAGCTCAGTCCTCTCCACTGATTAAATGAGCCCAGTCTTTGTGGGATTTCTCTTGTGTTCTTAAACACGGAAGTGTTTTCTTTACAATTTGACATTTTTGTTTTCCAATGCGATCATTTGGTTTCCAGTTCGTTTGTGAATTTAAGATTGAAAACAAAGTATCTCTGCTATTATTCCAGTTATTTTCTTCTAATGCTGATTTTGTTAAAAGGAAAAAGAAAAAAAAAAACCCTCTAATATTTGGAATCAAAGGTTTGTTGCTAAGTAAAATGTCCACTAGATGGAACTATTGTTTCAAAAGAATGAGAGCAATGCCTTGAAAAGAGCCTATTTCTAAAAACTTTCTCACTGAAAGTACATCATAAAAACTGGTAATACCCGTTCTTTTTTGTTTTTTTTTAACTATTTTTTAAAATAAAAATGACATTAGCACTTAAAATGAATGCCATTTGACAGCTTACCTTCTGAAAACCTTTGCATCTCTAAGACTTTTTTAGTTAAGGTGTCTCAATACTGAGTTCTATTTTTTTTTTAAATTTTTTCCTATATATTTCACAGGTTTGATGAAAACAAATGAAAATGTCTTGGTTGTAAAATCTGCCTTAAAATAAGAAGGCTGGGAACTTGCTTAATGAGTCAGAAATAATTCACAGAGCTTAAATAAAAACGCTAAAGTGCTTAGCAAAAAAAATATATTAAAAAAAAAAAACAACCCTCAAGTGTGGAAACACACACAGAGAGATTAAATGTGAGTGTCTATTAGGTATGTCTGTCAAGTGCTCAAAAACACAGTATCATTGTGCATTCTCATACTCTTGTCCAGAGTACACAATTGTATTTAAAGGGCCTATTTCACTATTTGCTAATGCAAATGGCACAGTAAAGTTACAAATCATATTCCACTCCTGTTTGCAGTTGCTAACATGAATATAAAAATTCTCTTTATTAACTGAAATTTGTCATGGTTTGCCCTTAGTTTAGTATACTTAAGACATCTTCTAAAGCATTTTTGTTGTTTTCTTACTATAATGTTTATGACTAATATTTTTAAAGTATTTACTTAACGTTTTATGACATATTATGTTTTCTAAATAAACACAGCTTTCAGGCTAATTATTAACTTATCTTTAAGAAGTGTAATTCTGAGGAAGCCAAGTTATGATGCCATATAAAAGCATTTTAGTTAGAGGCTTCAAACCTCCACCTTAATGACAAACTTCCTCTACATGTCATCTCATAAGTGTAATACTTTCAACAATTGATAAAGAGAAATCAATCAGCCCCTTCTCAAACTCTTTATAATCAGAAATATCAAAGACTGGTTATTTCATACAGCAAGTCTGAGTCACCATGATGTCATTGAAAATACTTTGGTTCTTTTTTCTCTATAAAGGCAGAGGCAAGTTTTTAAAAAAATTAAACTCAAATATTATAGTACTTTCTTAAAGGGGTGTTTCAAGACCCTCACCACTGAAAAGTATTTTTAAAGTTTTAAGAGTAAATATTCTTCCTTGCATAATTTACTTGGCAGTAAAATTTAGCAAAGAAATTAAGTTTCTCAAAAACTAACAGTAATTTTATATTCTTCATTTAAATCATTTAAATCAAAATGAAGTTTCAAATATTAGGTTTTGATTATTATATGTACAAATACAAAAGCAGTTCACACTTTGTCAAATTTACTTTTGAAACATCTAGAAACTTATTTTCCAGTCCTAAGACTAGCCAACTAAATTCACCTATGAGGGGATTGTGGCCCAGTTTGTTACAGAAATGACTACGCGCCATTGATGTTTGGTATAAATAGACATAGAGCTGAAGGCAGGCTCCTCACATGATTTTAGTAGTAAGGGCAAAACAACACACCCTTGATTCCAGTGTTCGAATAACTGCATTCCCTTACCTGTTCAAACACCTAATTACCCCTTCTTTTGTTAATCAACATTTCTCGGGGTGCGTGGGTGGCTCAGTCCTTAAGCATCTGCCTTCGGCTCAGGTCATGATCCCGGGGTCCTGGTGTCGGGCTCCCCGCTCCATGGGAAGCCTGCTTCTCCCTCTCCCACTCCCCATGCTTGTGTTCCCTCTCTCCCTGTCTATCTCTTTCACAAATAAATAAAATCTTTAAAAAAATCAATATTCCTCAAATTCCTAATATACCTCTTTTAGCATTCAATGTTTTCCATGTCTTTATTTTTAGTATGCTGTCATACCGTTCTAATATGATTCCCAAATAGTTTACTTTTTATTTTTTTTTATTTTTTTTTATTTTTTTTTTTTTAAGATTTTATTTATTTATTTCACAGAGGGAGAGNGTTCTAATATGATTCCCAAATAGTTTACTTTTTATTTTTTTTTATTTTATTTTATTTTATTTTTTTAAGATTTTATTTATTTATTTCACAGAGGGAGAGAGATCACAAGGAGGCAGAGAGGCAGGCAGAGAGAGAGAGGGGGAAGCAGGCTCCCCGCTGAGCAGGGAGCCCGATGCGGGCCTCGATCCCAGGACCCTGAGATCATGACCTGAGCCGAAAGCAGAGGCATTAACCCACTGAGCCACTCAGGCGCCCAATAGTTTACTTTTTAAACACTAAAATAAATATATCTTCTGTAACTCCCCACCGCTCACTGAAAACAAATCCAACCCCAAACTCTTGGGTCTGACGTGAGTGGCTTTCTTCAACAGAGCTCCCACTTATATTTTGAGATTTATCGCCTACTATGCGATGTATCTTATATTTCACTCAAATATTATCTACACATTGTTCTCTAAACACTACTTTCACTTTATTGACATTTCCCTTTGCTTAAACTCTTCTCTTGCTACACCTCTTTCTTGCGTACTTCTAGACATATCTTAGATTTTACTTCCTCTATGAGATTCTACTCCATCCCAAATCAGAAACACCGTTTTCAGTCTCTGAGCTACTATCCATTGTCTTAAGTCATTTGTGTCATGTATCACTTTCTCCTTAATAACAGGTTTATATGCACATGTTTTATCTTCCTCCTCTAATCTGAAAGAAGACTGAGTTCCTGGCATATTCATCTTTGTGTCTTAAAAGCTCTTACTACCGCCCTTGTTACTCAGCCGTCTGAATCATCTTCACTTCTTCCTCCTGCTACTTGGAGGGATTGCCTCTTCGTGGTAGAGGCTAAAGCTTCCACCACCATCTCATACCCTCCTTCCCACCTTTTTAGGGATCTCCTGCCGCTGGCTATTCTCTTCTTTACTGGCTTCTTGCAAGGGCATGTAATTATGCTTAAGTCTCTCCTAAGGCCTTCTTTTCTGTCTTTCAACTAGCACTCTCTCTTCTCTCCCTAAAAGTCAAACTTCTCGAGAGGGTTTTCTACACATGCTGTCATCACGACTACAGTCCCCACTCAGTTCTGAACCCTCTGTGATCTGGCTTCCAACCCCAACACGCAGGTGAAAATGTTCCCACAGGCGAAACCAGTGACCTTCTGGTTGCTAGATCCAATGGATACTTCTTAAACCCTTCTTCATTTGGTCTCTCTATATCACCTAACACTATCAGCCATTCTTTCCTCTTTCAAGTGCCCCCTTACCTTGAACTTCTGTGACATTTTATGTTTCTGGATTTCCTCTTGTGTCTTAACCCGTCTCTTAAAATGTGAACTTTAGTCGGTGTGCTGTCCTTGGTCTTCTGTTGTAAGCCTACACACTTTTCCTGAATGGTCATCTAGTCCACAGCTTCAGAGGCTAGATTGGTGATTTGTGTAACTTTGTTTGATCTCCATCCTAGTCTTTTCTTCTGTGCTTTATACTCACATAAAGCTTGCTAGATTTTTCTGTTTGAATGGTCCAACAAATATGTAACCAAAGTACATGTTTTAAAACAGACTCATCAAATTTTCTCCCTTCACTCAAATCTATTGCTTGTTTTTTTGTTCCTCATTACATTGAAAGGCACTACCAGATATCAAGCTTCCCAAACCAGAAAGCAGAGTATCTTCCCTGGATTGTTCCTCTTTTTTATCTCCCCCCCCACCCCCGCAAAAAAAGAAAAAATCTATCAAACACTAAGCCCTGGTAATTCTACCAACTACAAAACTTTTGAATATGGCCCCTCTTCTCCAATCTCTTTTCCGTGACCCTTGTTAAGACCACCATAATTTCTCACCTGGATTTCTACCATGTCTCCTTACTCACTCCACCTCTAATCCTGGTTTCTGACAATACATTTTCCACACTGAAGGTTGTGTAAACTTGACAAATACAAATCTGATTATCACCCCCTGGTTAAACACATCAATCACTCTAATGACTCATAGAACAAAATCTAACCTCCTCAAAATCATTTACAATAGTGTTCATAACCTGAGCACTGCTCACTTCTCTGGCCTTATCTGTCATCATACACCTTCAAACCCAACATTCCAGCTCTTCTAAGGTCTTCAAGTTCCCTCAACATACCATGCTCTCTCACCTTGAACACGTTCTGTTCCTTATGTCTAGATCCCCGTTATTCTTACCTCTTAACCTCTTTGAAAGGCTAACTCCTTCTCATCTACCAAGCCTTTCACCTTATACATCTCTTCCTCCAGAAAATCTCCATTTACTTACCACACCTGGGTCGTGTCTCCAACGGCATCTTACACTTTATAGATTATATTTACATATACAAATATTGCCATAATGTACATATACAAAATTGCCATTTACATATACAAATATTACATATACAAATATTGCCTATTTACAAACACTGGTATGCTCAGAAATTGTTATATAGAGGGACAGTGTCTATTTTTTGCACTGTCCTAACCACAGTGCCTAATATGGTACCTGGAACAAGCAGTGAATAATACATACTGAACCAATTGTAGGTGCTCAATAATGTATATATGTGATGAATTCTGAAAAATAATCGAACCTACCATGCTGGGGAGAAAAAGGCCATCTGTGGTTGATTAACCGTTTTTTTGTCCTCTGTTATTTGTTGTTGTTGTTGTTGTTGTTTTGCCATGTGACTATCACTACATAAACAATAGTGATTTCATCTAAGAAGTCAACTACAGTAGGTCATACACATAAGCTCTATCATGGAATAGTAGGGCAATTCTATCAAATTATATTTTGACAAGTAGATAGATGGGCAACTCTATACAGGTTGCCACATCATAACATGTGGGTCATCCCATCATAATCAACAATGACCTCTAAGAGGATTAAAATAAATGAATTGGCTAAGAGACAGTCTGTACATCCCATAAATTTAAACCCAGCCTGTGTATGTATTTATATATTGTAACATTCATATTAAAGAAGCAATTTATACAGGTTATACTGAATTACTGGAGAAATCACTTTACTTTGTGCTGGACAATTCTAACCATTCACAAATTAAAAGTGAATTCTTCAGTTCAGTTTATAGATTCACATGAAATGTAACATTTTTAACTATCTAAAATAGTTAACTCCACAAAAGAAATAAATATGTGACAGTGTATCTTAATCCTAGAAATTATTCAGTACTCAATTGGCAATAGCTGGACAAGAGAGGGTCATCTTTCTCAATCTACCACTGTATAGATGAGGAGAAAGGAGTCTCAAGAGGTCAGATTTCACTGTTGAGGTCACCCCACCACATAGGAGCAAATCCCCCATCTTGTTAGTAGGACCATAGTGGAAACCACTGTCACACCTTCCTGTGCAAGGCTCTTTCCATTACACTGTGCTATTGCTGACCTACCTCATTTCCCTTCATTTGCACCTCGGGTGAATGCCCTCCGCTTGGCTCAGAATTTCTAAGTCTTACAACATTGAGAATGTATTTCTATGACATATGTTGTCTAGCTGGGTTTGGGTTTGTAAAGAAATACTATTGCTACTAACAATAAAATCTTATTTGGAGCCACAATCTAAAAAAAAAAAAAACAGATAAAATCAATGGACAAGTTTTCCAGGCAATTTAAATCTTCATTGTGGAATTCCTGAAGCCTTTGCAAAGGTCTGACATATCTAGAGAGCAGAGCTGGAAAAGTACTCTAGCTTGAGGGAAGTGGATATTTGGCAACAGGAGTTCTGGACTCTGCCATTCTCCTTGAGCTTGAAGAGAGCTGGCTAACATAACAAAGCATAACCTCGGCATTCTTATGTGCCTTAGTAGTGTTGAGGGTTCTTGTGTTTTGTTTTGTTTTTATCACAAGCAAGCACTAAATAATTACCACAATAAAAAATACTAATACAACTCAGAGCTTATCCAAGACAAAATGATAGAAAATTGGGGGAGAGGGGCTCTCATGCTTTCTTTTCTTCCTTTGTTGCCTTATATGCATTCAATATTTTAAAAATTATTTGTTTGTTTGTTTGTTTGTTTAGTACTCTTTTTCCCTGAAGGGGTTTGGTCCCCAACATCTGGGCTATTACTCCCGCCGCCTAGAGACCTGACCTTGGGAAACCAACAGACAAATTTTTCTTTTTATTAACATAGGTTATGTTTCAGGCACTGGCCAGCCATAAAACATTCACGCATTTCATCTGCAAGGCATCACTTTCCTCCTACCCATGACTCCAAGTCCACTCCATATTTCAATTTCTCAGTCATTCGTCAACGCTTATTTCGCATCCTAGCTCTCTCATGAAGCCCTGTCCAACACACCCAAAAGAGGCTGAGATTGCTTCATCCTTCTTACCCCACAGCATTTTGCTCAGACGCCTTTTATCATACTCGGGTTCATCACACAGCTTTCGCCGTACTCGTCTTCTCTCTGCCAGCCGCTCCTCTCCACAATGCACACTTGTATTTTTTTTTAAGATTTTATTCATTTATCTGACAGAGAGAGCATGAAGGGTGGGAAGAGCAAGGGGAGAGAGGGAAGCAGGCTCCCCACTGAGCAGGGAGCCCAATGCAGGACTCAATCCCAACACCCTGGGATCTGAGCCGAGTGGAAGGCTGACGCTCAAACCAACTGAGCCACCCAGGCACCCTGCACACTTCTATTTTTAAGACAGTTGTGCTGTCACTTACCTATGCATCCGCCAGAACAACTAGCCCAGTGCTCTGAAAACAGAACAGGCTTTGGGAAAGACAAACTGAAGACAAATCCTAGCCTTATAATTTTTTTAACCTCATCTGTTGGCAATGTAACTTTTCTGTATCTCAATTTCCCCAACTCCAAGATGGGGAGAGGAGCTATTTGTAATACTTTGGCTAAGATGGCAAATACATGTGTAAGTTCCTCAGCCCTGAACTAGTAAAGGAGGCATAACATTATTTAAACCATTATTGGTTTGGTCTGCTTTCTGGCCTATAGGTTACTGTGGCTGCAGTAACAGTCTCTTCTCCAGGCATTGAGGGATACGTGGCCCAGTGATTGTCCTGTAAACTCTGGTTTGTAAAGGCAGATTTTTTTTTCTATCGAATCTGTTTTTTAATCCTTTGTACACCTAAGGCAGTGCAATATGATGGAAAGAACAATTTGGAGCAAGAAACCTTTGTTTTTAACATAAGCTTTAACTGATTGCACGATACTCAGGAAGTCAGACATTTGCATTAGATGAGATGAGCAGAATGCTGCCATATTTACCTCACAGGCTTTTTGTAAGGAGCAGGGAGCATTAAGGAAGTTGGAGCCATTTGGAAACTGTGAGAGCAATACAAATATGAATTAAACATTTGGGTTTTTTTTTATTTTGAATAGTTAATACATAAACTTGGCATACAGTTCAAAAACTCCAAATTCACAGTGACAGGCAAGTCCTCTCCCAGTCTTGTTTCCAGCCACTCAGATCCCTCATTCAGGACAAGAGACGTCATCAGTTATTAATTTATACTCCCACAGATATTACATTTATATGAAATTTATTATGTACCTTTTAATAAACTCTTCAGCTGCCCCCCACACCTTCCTCCAACCTAAGGTTCTACTTAACACCTTTAAAGCCAGCAACACCCAGGGCTGACACCTACAATTGGCCTACTTGCTCTGTTAACTGTATTTACTACTTAAGAGTCACTCAGTCACTGAGAAAAATTCTGTCACAAGTCTGAAAAGACCGTCACTTCTCGGCACACAATCCCCAAAGGGGACGCAGGGCCCAGTGAAGCCCAAAGTTGCTACCTCTTCTGTTCTGAACCGTAACAACTTAAATGGTCCCTATTCTCACACATTCCAACTGAAGCTGCAATCCACTGGAAATCAATTGTTTTATTTTTCTTCTACATGCCCTTGCTTAACTTAGATGTATCTGAAATGATTTATTTGGATTTTCCCCTCTATTCGCTTGAAACAAGTATACCCGAAACAATCCCAATCTTTGGCTGATATGTGTGTGATATTTACCCCCATCATATTCACAAGATTATTGTGCTGATGAACTAATTTAAGTGTCCCTATTACAAAGCACTTCCAAATCTTGAGGTGTGAAGTCTGCATTATGTTACATACTTTTTGTATCAGAGAGTCTCCCTAATTTTAACCTACTCCAAATGTGGTAAACCTTGAAACTTCTTAAAGATTGTATTCTTTAAACCCTTCTGGAAAGTACACCCTGAACTGCAAAGATCATGCCTCAAATGATCGAGATTACCGTTATATTGTTATTTTATCATCTAGGTTACCCTTCGGTCACTTTATTGACAAAATTTCTTCAATAAGAATGGAGCCGATATAGAAATTTGAATTTCTTTCAAACAAGTAATAATGTGTGTCAGTCTGTCAGTCAAGGTCCATCAGAAAACAGAAATCAGATCTGAGAGAATTTAATATAGCCAAGTATGAAAGAACTGGAAAGGGCACACTAAGGGTAAAAAAAGGAGACACCGAGGACTCACAGAGGTAGCAAGTGAGAAAGCAGTGGGCTCCCACGGGCACAAAGAGAAGAGGTAGAATTCTCAAAGCCAAGAGCCAGGAGTTGAAGTGTGGAGGCACTCCGAGCTGCGGAAATGCCCACTCTGAGGGCGAGGCTCAATCAGGCTCATGCTGCTGTCGCTGACAGGTGGGAGATGGCCCCCTGGCCTGCGAACCCAGACTGAACCCAGACCCGCCCCCCCCCACCCTGAGAACCCTCAGCACTGGTGTCCCTGAAAGGGTATCGCGAAGCTGCCTCTATGGGCTGGGAACACCACGACCTGGGACCAGCTGTTGCTACTGCAAAATCCGGCCACTGCCAAGGGGGAAAGTGGTCTGGGTGAGGCAGGGAGGCACAGGAAGGAAAGCAGCAGCGGAGTTAAACAGGAAGCATTGAGGAAGGAATGTGCTCCTTCTCCCCGTCCAGGCTTGCGCGCTCCCCGCTTCACCGAGCAGCTGGCAAGGCAGAAGTGGGTTATGCAGGGTCCCAGCCTCAACACCACAAAACAGGGAAGGGAGAGAGAGGTGGGTACAAAATGGAGTGAAAAGAGCTTAATACCAGGCACAAAATGATATATATTATATATGTAACATACACATTAATATATTCGAAAGGGAGCCTCGTAAATGTTTAGACTTCAGGAAAAGCATCATTTCCAAGCCCTAGCAAGAGGTAAAAAAAAAATGAAAGTTCTTGCTTTGTCTTAGGAAGATTTGCGAACTTTCCACCGCCTCTTAAATATTGGTCAACAGAATGTGTAAATTACTCTCTTCTCCACTTTTGAGGTAACAATAATATTCTAGAGGTGTTCAGTAAAACACTACAATATTACTCTTAGTTAAGAATTAAGTGGAGGGGTGCCTGTGTGGCTCAGTCGTTAAGGGTCTGCCTTCGTCTCCCCGGGTCCTGGGATCAAGCCCCACATTGGGCTCCCTGCTCGGTGGGGAGCCAGCTTCTCCCTCTCCCTGCCGCTCTCCCCTGCTTGTACTCTCTCTCTCTCTCTGTCAAATAAATAAATAAAATCTTTAAAAAAAGAATTAAGTGGAATATAAATCCTTTCTCCATCTCCACTCTGAAGCGGAACTATTCTTCTGTCTTAAATGAATGTTTCTTTAAATGCTTGAATTAGGTGTTTCACCCACAGAAAGATGTCATATAAAAACAAGGCAGTTTGTGTTTACTTTAGGTTAAAATAAATTAAGTTAGCCTTTAATTTGATTTTTCCCATTCATATTATAAAAATGATTTTCTAATTCACTGGAACAAAGATTGTGCAAGAAACCGACAATAGACTTGGAAGGGTGTGTGTTTACGTGAGTGTGTGTATTTATGTCAAACAGGATTTACGAGACTTGGCATCCCAAAATAAGAGCAAGCGTTAGAATAAAACTATCCATCTATTCCTCTCCTACTCGACCTAATTTTGTAAAAGTCAGCCCCAAACATATTATGTCTCCAAAAAAATATGAAAATGACTTTCCAGATTCATATCACCTCTTTTGAATTATGTTGATGACTCTGTGTTATGTGATGACTATGTTGACCCTGTGATTGTATGCGTCGAGATGGATTAAAAATGGCCACAAATTCTTTACAGTTCATCCCATCAAGGAGTGGAGTCTACTTCCTCATTTCTTGACTCTGTGCTGGGTTTGTGAGGGGCTTTTATCAACAGAATGAGACAGAAATGACAGTGTGAGAGAGACCTCCATTCCACACGTCAAGGGGCCTTTTCCACACAACTGCCCCTTTTCTTCCAGGCCTTGGGGTTCACCGCCCATTGCTCTCCTATATTTCCTGTCTCCTTAGGATCTTTCAGGAACTTCCCAATGCTGTGGATTAGATAAGATTCCTCCCGCCTTCTTCTCAGCCTAGGACTCTCTTACTTCAGGTGCATGCAAAGCAGCAATGGCATGAGATATTACTTTAGATTGGTTCCATGGCAAATATTTTATTTATTTAATGTGTATGAGAAAAGAAGAACATACCCAGTATATGAAACGGATATTACTGTTTAGGTTGCTAATTTCCCTTTTAAATAAGCTATTTAGTAAAAAAGAAGGTTTGCAGTTTAAACAAATCAAGGAATAGTAGAAGCTATGTTTAAATACAGAAAACTTTGGGGAAATTCTGCTTTAAGGCATATTGGCTCAAATCCCACTTGGTGCAAATACACAATCCAAATTACTTTCTCTCCTTTTCCTAAAAGGACTTCTCTACCTTCAAGATCCTCCCTGCTTCAGCTTTCTATCCCTTTTCCTTTCTCTCAGGTGGAAATCAAGCTCTTCTTTGAAGCGTTCCTAACTGATAAGGAAATGGAAATTCTTGAAATATGCTACTCTCCCCACACCCACCACCAGTAAATGTCATTGCCCCTGCTCCATTTTGGTTTCCATTGTATAAATATTGGCTTTACGATGCTACTCTAGATTTGGTGCTAAGTCATATATCACCCCTTTTTCTTCTTGGATTTCTCCACTCCTCTGATGCATTTGCTCTTTATTTTCTTGCCTTCGCCTGTTCAATCTGCTGCCTCTGAGCCCTCTACCACTGTCCTTCGCTTTAACCATTTTGCTACCTGTTTTTACTTTCTCTTGACTCTGTTTTAAACTCTTAATCACTACTTCTTCTCTTCATTCCTCTCTCCTCTCTACCCCTATTTCCTATTGCCTTTCTTCTCCTACATGTGTCTTGCTGCACTTGCCTCAAAATGTAAAGGAAGAGCAAGTAGGAGGCTCATAAATGTGTTTGTTCATGCAAAGATAGAGTCAGACATTTTAGCACTTTTGAAGGTCTTTCTGCACTTGGATCCTGCTGGATTTGTATCACTTATTCCCTTAAGAACTTTCTCAGTCAAATTACAAACATTCTGGTCTAGAATTGATTGGATATAAGATTTTCTTTAGTTTTTGAATGAGACTCAGTGTTTAACACAAATTACATATTCCTCATAGGTCAGTGTACAATTTCCCACATAGATAAGGTCATCGAAAAGTTCTTTCAAAATCAGAATGATTTTCCTATGTTTTGACAGATGCACAAATGAGTTTTTTGGCGTTTAGTATTTCAAGTGACCTCTGAATATCCAACCTATTTGAATGTTCATGATGTTATTTTCTTCTAATTGCAGAAAAATGCCCAATCCCTCAGCTTGCAGTTTCTTCACAATGGGAATTCCCTCTGATTTTGACTGAGCACTGTCAAGTTTAGGGACTGAAACGGATACAGCACCACTATGATTATCACGTTAAAAGAAATATATGTGCTTAGAAATACAGACAGCTACTGACAAAAGGCTAGGAAGACAAAAGAGAAAAATTCAAGGTTCCATACTGACTATATTCTATAGGGAGGAAACGTCATATAAGGATTAATCTGAAGAATGAAGATGACTTAGGTTAAATCATCTAAGCTTACATAAGCAAAAATCAAAATTTTCCTTTATAACACCAGGAGTTTTCAGAGTCACATCAGACTCTGTTGGAATGAAAGCTGTTTTCCCAAAATAATTCCAGTGATTCAATTACAATTTATTATCCAGAAAAAATGGCTTAACTCCTTTTACATGACCCGAAATAATGCAATCTTTTTCTTCAATAGAGCATAATGAGAGTTGAGAAGTTATGCTCAGAAAAAGAGAACCGCCTCTGTTTCTCATTACCTTGAACATACAGATTTTGAATTTTACAGAGTAGTGATTCATATTTGATCTAGTTTTACAACAGAATCTGATTTGGCACACTGAAGTAAATATTAATACATTTCTTTCCTAGATGTGGTGTTTAAAACTAGAAATGTGACAAAATCCAGCCTTAACTGCTCTAATCCAATAAGGAATTTATTGTATCCAAGTCTGATAACACACACAAAGAAGCTTAACAGAATTTTAAAATAATGCTGTCCTATTCAGGAAAAATTTTATTTTCTCAAAGAGAAAATGTTTATAAGAAATAGCTGAGAATGGATGTCGATATGACTGGAGTTGACTTATTCTTTAAGTATTTAGTTCATTCCCCGCATTCGGGAGGGACCACCTTGAATCTATTCCAAAAGGGGAGAGGAGAGTGTCACAGAAGGAAAGGGCTGCCTGGGTTCACATTTCTTCTTGGCAAGAAAGACGACAAATTCTGACAGCCTCAGTAGCCTCATCTCTAAAATGGGCATGATGATTACACCTCTGGAAGATGGCTCTTGGGGGAACTAGTGAGCAGTAATAGTAGCAGGCATGCAGACACCACTCAATTAATAACAAGGATTAGACAATCAAAGGGTTAATGAGAAGACACCTTTTTTTTTTTAAGGAATTGAGCTCTAGGGTCAACATATCACTAGTAATGAAAACTGGTTGAATCAAAGGTATGTATAATCATACATCTATTTTTTTATGAGCTACACATGTTAAGATTTTTTAAATTTTGTTAGGCCTCCTATCCATCCCAGTTTTCATAGACAAGCTCGTATTTGTGAAGTACCTTTAGGGAAGGACCTACACTGTGTCAATGGGGTGGAGTTTAAATGGTTGTCTAGTAAAAGGCTCAGGCGGTTGACTCAGTCTGGACTACTCCACTTACCTCCTTCTGGTTTAATCTTCTAGATTTGGGACCTGAGAGCTTTGGGGCCAAAACTGATAAATTGGGACGCTTTTGTGAAAAGAGTATGCGTGGTTACATTTGCTCTTATGGAGTGCCAACAAAGAGCCACCAAATCAAATTCTGTGGTGAGATCCTCTTCTAAAACCAGCCCGTGAACCGAGTAATATATCAGCCTGGAGAGTTGGGTAAATGCAGAGGCTTTGGATCAGACCCCAGCCTGTCCACTTGTGCCTCTAAATCTGTTTCTTCATCTGAGAAATATGGAAAATTGTGTCCTTTTCACTGGATATTTTAAGGAATAAACTAGAAAACATTTATAAAGGGAAGAGTACTAGATACAGTACATTTTGTCAAACACAAATCACTCACTTTGGTCATCCTAACGAGCAGGTTCTGAATGTTCCGTTCATGTTATTTTTTCACTTCAAAAATGGGCTACTGATTAGGTAGGGGCAAATGATTTGTGTAAATTGAATTTAAATGTAAGGCAAATTGGATCAGGGAGTAAGAACTGCCAATTATTTAGTACATATTCTTGTACCAGACACTTTACATATTTAAAACAGTCTAATTCTGACAATAACCCTATCAGAGAAATTTTATTATCCCCATTTTACAGATAAGAAAACAGAGCCTCGAAGGGATTAAATAATTTTCCAAGTTCACACAGTGACAGAGTTATTAAGAGGCAACATAGGAAATCGTACCCAAGACCTCTGACTCAGAAACCCGTGTTTTTTCCACTCTATCTCATGCCATTCGGCTTCACACCATTTAAAAAATAACCAGGCTTTGTGTCTGTGTGGCCTTAAGGCAGTATGATATCACTGGCATGGAACTATGGGGCTCTTGAGCCAAACTACCCGCACGAAAGAGTTTTCTTTTTAGCTGTGCCTAAACAAGCCATGAGATACAGAAAATAAAACCATTTTTATATGATCCCACATTATAGAAACATATTAATCACATACCCCTGGACTCCCTGTTATAGCTAAGCATGCATCCTTACCCCTGTTTCTTTCAGCCCTTTTTATACTCCAGATTTCTCATCTTTCCTTGTGTGCATATACCTTTAGTATCCTTACAATGTTGCTACTAGCTGAGGCTTGCACCCTTTGTCATTGCTATATAACTGATCTGGTACCAGCTACTGAAAACGGCCAATCCGTGCGGATTTGGTCAACCAGCCTGGATAACGATAGGATACCATAGATCTACATCAGCAGATTCCTTCTTCTAGGACATAGGAGGTTCTCAGGAAATGTTTTCTAGATTGACATTAAAAAATATTTTAGTTTTTCCAGCACATAACTCATAAAGTGTAATATATCAGAAATGCTGCTTTTACTAATTGATATATTAAAATATACATTGAAATGCATGGATATATTGAAATGCAATGGATGAACAGTTATATACTTTGAAGTGAGACAAATAGGGGATTTTTTTGTTAGAGGAACTCATTTACTATAATCAAAAGAATGCCTCTTTTACAAACCAGGAGTGTCCTTCTTAAGTGTGGCAAACCGTGCTTGCTTTAACGTTTTATTTATTTAAGTTTTCCCCATTGCCAAGAGGATCGAGTCCAAACCTCTCCTAACATGGTCACTCCAATCTGCCCAACCTATGTATCTAATTTTTCTATATTAATTCCATTAGCCAAATCCATCCTAGCCAAACTGTACTCTTCCCTGCCTATTAATGACTCTTGGTATTTCCTTCCTCTGAACCTTTCCCAACGACGTTTCTGTGGCTGTGATGCTCTCACCCTCTCCTCCAACAATCCAAACCTTTCCCAAGGTGAGTAAGTTCTATTTTATGATGTTTACTACTCCCTTGGCAATTATCCCTTTGTGTCTGATGTGGTGACAGGGAATTTGAAAACCAACTAATTTGGCATTATTGTGCTGTAAGCTCTCTGAGGGCAGGGGCAACTTCTGTCTTTTTAATAATATATCCTCAGGATCTGGCAGATAAATATTTATTGAATGTCTAAAGAAAGGAAAGAAAAAAATGTCTGAACTCTTCTTGCAGAGTTGTCCCGGGCAAATATTATTCTATGCATTTTTTAGTATCTCTTTGAGCAGTGACCACAGTGCCTTGAACAAAGTAAGAGTAATTTTCTTTTCCATGTTCTAAAATAATCTTTGAAAATCCATGCAAAATTATGTCTGAGGTTTTTTATAAAATTTTAAATATATTTTAATCCAGTGATGCTTTTATAAGATAACGGTGATTCTGATTTAAGTTAAATGTGTTTAAACGTACTACAGTAATTTTTAAATATACCATTTTACTTCTCAAACAAAGTAAAACTCAAGGAAATTATGTTGATCATATCTATACCTTTATAATTAAAGTGATTTAATTAAGGCAATTTTCTATCGTAATGACTTCTTTGTAATATTTCCTAAATATGTCACTTCCTAAAGTAACATATGTCCCCAACAGGTAACATTCCCTAGATATGTTCTTTCTTCCTTCAAATCCTCAGTGACTCCACAGCCCTGTCCTGTAGCCCAGGATGACTGATCCAACTTTTGGGTCTCTACTTAGATGTTACTTTCTTCAAGTATCTTTCCCGAGGTCCCATTCCCACCCTCCTCATGGACATGCACAGCATACCGCCCCCCTCCCCTTATTATATCACATGGTAATTACCTAATTCTCCACTAGACTACAGCTTCTGGAGACCAAGGGCCCTGTCATTCTTTTATTCCAGCAGCTAGCATAATCGATGGCATATAGTAGGTGCTTAACAAATATTTATTACATGAAAGAATGCCCTCAGGAAGAATGAAAGGTGACTTGGGCTTAACGTTTCAACTTTACATTGGTTCAGTGTGTAAGAGTCGTCAAATTAGAGGTAATCGTTAATTTCGAAGGGACTTTAGAGAACCACTTCAAGAATTGTGTAACAACCCTTGCCATGGAGGGGGCGGGATGGAATGGGAAAGGGACTGAAGCTGAGCCAACAGACAAAAGAATGCCCAGTACTCATTCAGTGGTATGGCCAGGACTATGATACTGTTCTATTCAAGCTTCAGGATCTGTACGATGGTTTCCACCAGTTCTTTTGTCCCAGTCCCCAGAGTGGAGATGTCAACCACAACACTCTGTTACATATATGTATAGAAAATGTATGTGTATGTGTAAAATAAGAAAGATATTGTATAGCCACAATTAAGTGGTGGCCAAATGGTAGGCAGAATACTCTAATAGTATTGATGACCTTCAGTCTTTTTTATCTTTCCAACAGTCATCTTTCAATCTATTGATAATGTTTCGATCTACTTTCATGATTGAGCCTATTCCACATGACAGTGGTTCTCAGGAACACTTTCCAGCTTAAAATTATTGAGGATCCCAAGGAACTTTGGTTTAAGTGGGTTATTGCTATCAGTATTCATTATGTTAGAAATTAAAACATAAATTTAAGAAATATTCATAGATTTATTTTAAAATAACTGTGGTATATCCGCTACATGTCACCATAATATTTTTTTCTGAAAATAATTATATTTTCCAAAGAAAATAATTTAGTGACGAAAGTGGCATTGTTTTACATTTTTGCAAGTCTCTTTAATGTCTGGCTTAGTAGAAGACAGCTGGATTCTCATCTCACTTCTATATTCAATCTGTATTGCAATATGTTGTTTTATTTGAAGTAGATGACGAATATCCCATTTCACACAGACATGTAGTTGGAAAATGAAGCATTTTAATAACACTTTTAATAATTCTGGATATCCTTCTTTGATGCTACACCAAAATTCTACACGTGGTAGTTTCTTAAACCTAATTGCAGTGTGGAATATGAAGCTGTGTCAGTTAGATTTTCATACTCCATTATATTAAAATTCTTCAACCCATCTTGTACTTTGAATGGATCTTTAACTCATGAATGATTTTATAACATCATCCGTCATTGGTCATTTGGAAAATACTGGTTCACTGAGTCTTGCAGAGCTTCCAAATATCAATACATTTCATTGTATAATATCAAAAACGCATTAATTAAAACGATCACAATCTTAGTACAAAAGACTTTTAACATAGGAAAGCTACCAAGCTCATGGTGGCAGAGACAAGTTTTCTAAATTCTCTATTTTTTACTTGAAAGCCCATATTTTTCATTGAAAATAAATACTTCCAGTTGTTAACCTTGAAGTGACAGGCTCACTTAATTTGTTTTGAAAAAAAATATTTGCAAAACGTCCAAGTGTAAATAACCATAGCTTGTCTGTCAGTTGTTCTTTCAAGTAAAAATATGTCTCATGAAAAAAAGCAGCTAGTTTAGCTCACAACCCAATTACCCAAGGGTTTTAATTCAAGACTAACACTGTGCTTTGGGATGCCGCAGAAGAATTTTATGTGTGCCTTCCATTTTGCCACACAGAATATTAAAAGGACAGAATCAATGGTTTAAATTTAATAAAATGAGTAAGTTTTTCTGCTTCATCAAAGACATTCTTAAGTGAAAGTGACATTTCTGGCTGTGGAGACTACAACTACTAGGACAGTTTGGTTCCACTGTCCTGATCCACACTAAGATGATAGCAGTTTTACCCATATTGCTTTTGTACTATTAGTGCAAACACCAATATAGTAAAAAAAAATTTAACATCTTTGAATTAATACAATAATAGCTTTGGCCTCACAGAACTCCCTGAGAGGGTCTCAGGAACCCCCAAGTGGTCTATGGACCATACTTTGAGAATGGCTGATTTAAGACACAGGCTTGAGTGAGGAGTTCCTTTACACAGACTTTAATTATTTTCTTAATTTTGTAATCATTTGGGGCTTCCCCCCCTGTTAAATAATAATAAATTTCATAATATAAAAGTAATTTCAGAAAAAAAATAAATCTCTGACAAACATTTGAATATGTCATACAACCTAGTCCTCACAAAAAATCTGTTAAGTCAGCTATACTTTGTTCCATTTTTATACTTGAAAAAAAACAAAACACTGAAGCTCAGTGAAGCTAACCTATTTACTCCATAGCAAATAATTACCTCAGTCTAGAATTAAATACAAGTTTGTCTGGCTAAATAATGCACTTTCTAATATGACATGTCACCAAGTCTAAAGATATTTAATGCATACATATTTTTTGAGAAGACAGGTATATCGATATATGCAAATCCTGATGTTCAAAACAGAAATATTTTTAGGAACTTTCAGAAAAATATCCTTCACAGAGTTCTTCTAGAACTTGTCACATAGATTTGGTCTGTCATGAATTGTCTGCATTAATGATAAGTCACTTTCATACCATTTGGACTCCATTTCTTCCTAATGGCAATTTTAAAGCACTGTCTCAATCTCTGGTTTATTCAAACTCCCCACTAATTCTGTAAAGTTCACGGGCCAGGTAGGGTGCTCTGTCCATACTGAGGAGGGAACTGGCCCTCAAAGAACTTCATAGAGTTATTATCGGTCTTTCCCTTTCCACCTGTTTTTCCCTAAGTATCATGCAATTAAGACCAAGAGTCTCTCATAAGAAAAGCAAACAAAAATTAACCTCTACACATGTGCTTTTCTTATCATTTTTTTCTCCTTTCCCTCAAGGCCAAACTTCTAGGAAAATGAGCTTGTGTTCTCTGTCCCCATGATCCCACCTCCTCTACCTGCTTTAATCTGGATCCTTCACACACATATATTATAAAGTACAATTGCTTAGGTGAAGATCACTGAGACATTTGCAAGGAGTAGCAGCTGCTTCTCAGGCTGGCTGTCTTGATCATTCTGCTACATTTTGCACTGGTCAACAGTCCCTTCCTACATTGGCTCCATCAGCCTTGCTCTCTCCTAGTTTCCTCTTCCTTCTCTGGTCTTCATCTCTTTCTTCTGCAGGTTCCTCTCTTTCCATCTACCCGTATGTTAATGGAACATTGGTGTTCTGCCATGCTCCATCCTAAGTCTCTACGTGGCTGCCTTCATTTTTCTCCCTGGCTTTAAGAACTACCTGAAGGCTGATGAGTCCTGATGGATCATCCATTTTGGATTTGTCTCTCAGGAACACTCCTTCCAACAGCCTACAGAGTGCTGAACTCAGATATCCCACATTTGCCCCCAACTCAAGAAGTTGAAAACAGAACTCATTACATTCCTACCCAAACTGCTCCTCTCTATATGTCGTTTCTCTTGGCAAATAGCACCATCTCCTGCCTTCTTGCCCCAACCAGAAACCTCCATGGCAGTCTAGACTACCCCTACTCTCCATTATCCTCAATATAAAGCATTAGGTCCTGTCTGTTCTGGTTCCTAACTATCTCTAGAGCTGTCCCAACCTCCAGTTGGCACTTCCATTGCCTTAGTTGAGCCCTAACTTTTTCTCTAGAAGTAACCTCCTCACTGCCATCTCTCTCCTATTTGTCTTCCGCAACAATAGCAGCCATAGCTTTTTAAAACTCTTATTGGATGACAGTTAGAAACCTTAAAATCTGTCCTTGCATAAAGCCCTTAGTAGTTTCCCAGCCATGCACCACCTTCAGGAGAGTTTTGGTTCTTTGGGCCTGTAGAGGCTGGTGTGGCCTGGCCATGCTTACTTCCAGCTGCAATCCACCACACCCACCTTCTCTGGGCTCCCAGGACACACCAAGTACTTTAACACCTTCCTAACCTCTTCACTTGCTTTTTTCTGTGGAATGCCCTTCCCTCCCCATTCTTATTTGCCTGGCATTCTCTTGCTCATCCTTCAGAAAACTCTACAATAAAATGTCTATCAAGAGTACCTTCTAAAGAACAGTTAGCTGTTTCCTTTCCAATGCTCCTACTCAGAAATGTACCCAACGGGTACATTTATTATAGTGATAATTCTACTTCCATGTATGGCTCGGTCTCCCCACCAGGTTGTGAGCTCCTTAAAGTCAGCAGGCACTATGTTTTACCTTTAAATCACAACACAAAGATATACACAGCACACAGTAGGGACTTAATAAATGTTTGTTAATGAATGCCCAGTGATCAGCTCCGGGTCTTATCTGTTAAGTGCTGGAGTCACTTCTGATCTTCTGAGCAGAGACCAAGAGATCCCCTTTTACCACCTCATTGTCCCATATCTTAAACAAACAAACAAATAACTAGACAAGCTTGCACAGTGATATCAACATCCCTTTTAGCATTTAAACGTTCTGTGGGTTTTACAAAACTTTGTGGAGTATAAAGAGTTTCCTAAATCCATCTACAGCAGGAGCCTCATTGGACCGCCCTCTGTGACCAGGTATTTAATAACAAGACCATAGTTGTTCATACGACCTCGATAAGGCTGATTTTCATCTTACTTATCTTCATTTCTCTGTGGCCATAAGAAGAGGGCAAGTATTTTTCATGCTTCCAATACTGACACTCAGAGAACTTAAAATTCGAGAGTATAAAAACCAGGTTTGCTGGAAACTAGGTTCGCATTTGGGAAAATGAGATCACTAAATCACTCAGTACTCCCCCCTCCCCGCCTTTTTTCTATGCCCTGGCCAGGTTGCTAATTAGGTAACTTCTTATCATAATTACCTAGTCAGCCTTAATGGCTTCACACACTCTGCTCCGTCTCTCACTGGTCCTGTAGGGCCGCTTTTCAATTGTTAAAACAGCTGCTGAGTTTCAAGCCGGAGGAGGCTCGGTGTGCGCCGAGGGGGAAGCGCTCCCCGAGTGAAGGCTGTGGTAGGCAGGCGGTCGGGTGAAAAGTGGGACACGAATGCACAGTTTGCACACTCTGCTTTCCGCCTCCAACCTTCTGGATCTAGCTCGTCTCTCCATCCCCCCCCATCAACGCCAGAGTCCCCCCTTATCGTGCACCCGGGTCTCCCTGACGGTGCGATGGCCCCGCAGACGCCTCTGCCTGGGTTTCGCGGCTTTGAGGGGGTCTCGGGGGCCTCCCTCTCCTTCCCGCGACAGGCGGGGCGGTGAGGACGGCGGTGTGTCCCCTGCGATGCCGCCCGCGAGGGTCCCTGTCTGGGGAGCGCTGGGTCGTGGCGTGTGTGTGTGTGTGTGTGTGTGTGTGTGTGTGTGTGTGTGTGTGTGTGTGTGTGTG
>LNAC01000551.1:570898-654599 GCA_002007465.1 Ailurus styani
CCTCCCCGCCTCTTAGAAGGACCTCCCGCCACTTCCCCGCTCCGTCCCGGGGTCCCCCAGCCCCGGGCTTCGCCCCGCTCCACTTCGCCGCAACTTCGGCGGCCGCGCGCCGCCAGCCTCGCCGCCTTTGAAGTTTGCAGCGCCCACAGCAAAGTTGGGCCACTTCGGCCGATTTCGTTTTGCCCGTTTATCTGCCTCCTCCGCCGCCTCCCAGCCCCTTCGGCTCCTGAGTCCTGGTGCTTAGCATCTTGGCCGGTGCCGGGGACGTGGACTGTCTCGCACAGCACACCTCGGGGAGGGATTTTTCCTCTCCCCCTCCCAGGAAAATCAAACAGATTTTTGTAAGGTAAGTAGCGAGAGGAAAGCAAACTCCTGACGCCTCGACGCCTTAGCCCGCCACCCCAAGACCTGGCACAGGGAGTGTTCACACCCGAGGTTTCATCCGGGATGGGGGGTGGAGGCGCGCGTCCCCTAAGGCAGAGGGGCCCAGCGAGCTTCTCGGTCGCCGCTGGACGAGGGCGCCAGATCCGGAGGCGCCGAGGGCTTAAGGGGCGTGGAGCATGTCTCCCCCGGTTTTCCACGCTGGCTGCATGGCTGGGCGGCGCGAACGGTGTTAGGAGGTGGAGAGAGAGTGCACAGGCCGGGGACACTGGGCTCCCGGTGCCCAGGGGGCGGCGGAGCCCGAGGAGCCACCGAACCTTTATCCCGGACTTGGCCTGGACACTTACTTGGCCCGCCTGCCTCCCCCTCTGGTTCATGCCCTCTACCCTTCGCTAGAGAAAGTCTGCGGGACTGGGGTCTTGGAGGCGTGAGTGTGGGACCAAAGGGGGTCTGGGCTGCGCACGCGGCTCGCCCGAGGGCAGGGCGGGAGCGGGTTCCTGGCGGGCGGCCCCCAGCCCAGCCGCCGGGGCTCTGGGATCTCGGTCCCCTCCGGCCAGCCGAACCCCCACCGCGCCGGCTCCTCGTTAGTCCTCTGCCTGCTCGGCGAGCATCGTTAGAGAAACTTCCTCGAGCTGAGCAGGGAGGCCTGGGACCTGATCCTGCTTTTGCCCGGGTACCGGAGCAGACACCGAGGGGACCTTCCCTCCCGCCCCAGACCCGGAGACGGAGCGTCGTGCCCTAGCCCTGTCTGTGCACCAGTCGGTGCTCGCCCTAGTCGGCGCTACCTTCAGTACCACCGAGCTGAGAGTTGGGGAGGCCCCGACACTCAGGAATCCGAAAGAGTGGTTCCAGGTCCCAGCTGTTCTCCCGGGACACTTCGCAAACTGCAGAATTTAGGGTGCGGTTTCGTCTCATTGTGCGCCCTTCCTGCCCCCTCCCACCCGGTACCCCCGCCCGGGGCTGGAGAATTCGCCGCAGCCCCCCGCACCAGGTCCGCGCGGGTCGCCGAGGCCGCTGGAGTTTGCCGCGGGCACCTCTGCAAGGGCGCTGAGCTGTCCTTCGGGCCAGGTCGCGGTTCCCCTCCCGGTCCCCTTCGGGGCGCTGTCCATCTCCTGCTCTGGGTCCGAGAGCTCCCTGAAACCAAGACCTTGAGCGAGAAATGAACCTGAGAAAATGTCTCTGGGTTTGATTTTTTTTTTTTTTAACATAGTTCCTTTTAGCAACTTAGTTGAGCTGGTTGATTTGTCTACTTTACATCATCATTCGATTCTGCTTTATCAAAAAACCATTTATTTTTTCATTTAGTCGCTCCAAACACTCTACCCTCTCCCCCCACCGCCTTCGCCCACCCCTTCTTTTGCCTCGCTTCCTGAACCCTTTTTCTTTTCTGAAGGAGGGAATCTCCGCACCTCCTCCCTTTTTCCTCCCACCCAGTCCCTGAGCGCCTGTGAGAACCAGGGGAGTCGTCAATGGAAATAAATAGGACCCCCGCTCCATTCTCCGCCCCCTTTAAACAAGCAAAATCCTCCCTGGGCTGGCAGAAGTAGAGATAAAACATCCCTCCAGAGGGAACGGTTTTGAGGATTTGATGGGATTGAATTGTTTTATTATCCTGAAAGATGCGATGGATGCAAGAGCAATATGCGTGCAGAGTGTACTGAGGGCTCTCAGTATTTATCATTATTAATTACTGTTTATTAAGGGTGTTAATAAGTCCATACCCTAGCTGAAGACCGTGTTTATGTTCGGTTTTGATTTTGGGTCAGTCTCTTATTACAGTGGTTTCAGAAAGTGAATACACCAAAAGGGTATTAATTCCTCACACTCATTCTGCATATGGAATTAATTAAATGTCAAAAAGATACTGTCATTTTACCAAAGTTTTAACCCATGAACTTTTAGAAGGTTGCAGTCTTATGAAATGCCCTCGTTTGCCTCAGTCTGTCTCCTTAAAGTTCAAAAACTTGGCAACATAATTAATTATGGTCCCAATTCCCATTTTCAATCTAAACCTATATGCAGGATTACATTAAAATATCCCATCATTTATCCTTTAAAAGTGACTCTGATGAGTTTAAATTCTTTGGGAGGGGGAGTCAGCTGGGAATGAGAGGTCCAGAAGTTAGAAAAAATTAGTGACTATTTCAGATTTCACTGAAAAATCCTTTAATTCTTCCTTTAAAGAATGAAATTAACAAGAGTTTCCTCTGCATAATCTTAACCTAAGCGAATGTCCTTAATCTTTACCATATACTAGAAACACAACAGCTTGCAGCTTTGTCTGTATTGTTTTCATTTTTATGTCAGGACGTTTTATTCATTAAACCTGTATGTGGAAGTCACAGGCTCCACGTGGCAGCAACACTCTGTTTTAATTAGTAACTATCATAAAAAAGAAGCTAGAACTCTTTAATGGGACTAAATTGCTAGGAATTATGTGTGGTTTAAATTACGCATTTATTTCAGCAGAAATGAAACCATGAATATAAAACATCTTTTAATCACTTGCAGACACAGCTTTTATCTCTTAAGATGTAACAAAATATATAATTGAAAAATATCCTTCTAAGAATGACGGAAGCCCTGACCCTCATTTTATTTGTCCTGGGTCTACTGAACATTCATGTGGTAACATGAATAGTAAAAAGCAAAGAGTGATGTCATAACCTTGGCAATACCATGCTGAAGGAATGCTTACATTCAACGTAGCCATTGCGGATCAGTCTGCAGATAACTTAATGTAGCAACTTTTTCAATTGGCTTCATGAACCTGGTGATTCAGATACTAGTTTTCTCACTTGGATTTATTGACCAGACTCTTCGCGTGATAAGGGGAAATTTGTGTTGTAGAACTCTGAATATTTGGAATGAAGGAGGGAAGATAGAAATAAAAGGTACCTGTCGGTTGTTATCTTCCTGTGTTCGTTTCTGTAGTATTTCTATTCAGTGTATTAAGAGGCCAGGGTTTTTATTTTCTAACTGATTGTGTTTTTGTTGTCATTGTTAGGACAGAACTTATTTTTCATTTTGCAATGATGAGTGAGTCGATATTGGAAATGTAAGGACTATGCCTGAGTTAACAGATAGCAAGGAGTAGTGTGAAGTCCACATAATGTGCACTAAAATTATTTTCATCTCTCTTCCTTAGTTATTCTACTAGATCTTGAGTCTAGGTGACCAAGCAGGGCTCTCACGCTTTTTTTGCTCCCCGTCTCTGTGTCAGGTCTTGTTTTGGGGAGCCCTGCACTCATTGTAACATCGAAGTAATGAATGGACCTTGCCAGGGTCAGCTGCCATCATCTTAGTCACCAGGAAGATAGCATATCCCATAGGGATTCATACTGGGTCAAAAGCAAGTGTAATCTACAAAAGTCATTCAGATCACCCAGTTGACCTCAAAAAAGTGTCTAGAATCTCTAAATATCTACTTTGGAAAAATTATTCCGAAGAATATAATTTATTCTTTTCCAGTTGGTTCACAGTCATTCAGTAGAAACAACTAAGCAAGTTATAGTTGAGTAGTAAATAGTAAATCACACTGAATCTTTACTTTCAGACCGATTTCAAAATTAAAGTCCTCTGGTATTTAAATACTCCATTTCAAAATGCTTTGCAATTTAAACCCTGAAATTAGGCTAAGTTCTGCCTTATTTTAACATTATATTACAATGCAAATTGACATCTACAATACACACATTCATGTTTCTGTGTGTTAATTTTCACCTAAGAAGAAAAGTAAATACTTTGCTGTTATTATTAAAAAGAATCACATAGCATGGCATAGAAAAACAAAACTGCTAATATTTTTTTGCATCATATGGTGGTATGCTGATCCTAAATTCAGTTAATATTTCTGGGAAAAACCACACCATTTTAGGATGAAGCCGTGTTTGGATATGTATATAGATCTTTTGCCTCTTCTGAGATGACACCTGACATTTGCTTTCTATAGCCCACCAGTGCCCAAGCCAATGACAAATGCAGGTATGTTCCTGGCTGCTTACTTCTTAAACACATTTCCTAAACCCTAAGATGCTATAGTCACACCTTCCCCCTTTCTTTTGGTATGTTACTAAAAACTACAAACCAACTAATCCATTCATTTTAGTATTTTGAAGTATTTAGAAATTATAAAATATATAATATTAATTGACCCAAGATTTTAAAAGGTATTGCTTGTTTTACATTTTAAAAATTAAGAGTAAGGTATTTGATCAGTATGGAATAAAAGCAAACTGGCAATATGGTTCTGCAAATTTTCCCCTTTGGGATAGAGACAGATTTGATCGCAGAACAGCTGGATATTGGGTCCTGTTACAATGTTAGTTTTTTTTAAGAACTCACTAAACTAAATGTGGTTTAAACTTTAAAGTCCACAGCCCTCAAGTTTTTAAATCTAGAAACTTCCAAGATTACATGTCATTATTCCTTCAACAATTTCCAGATCCTTTGGAAACTGATTTATTTTAGTAAGTTGGTGAGTAGCTTTTGGTTTTAAGTTGTTAATGTTTCCTGTATCGAATTCAAAAATGACACATATTTAGTATTTTATATATTTCTCTGAAATATTTATTTTTAGTTTCACTTGTGAAAACTCTGAACGAATCTTTAAAAACGAAAAATATGGCAGAATGTATATAGTTAACTTTCCCAATATCCCTTAATTGTTCTTTTGAAAGAATTTGCTGCTATTCTTTTGAAAGAATTGCTTCTGGATAGTTATGAGAAAAGAAAAAAAAACATTTTTAGAAACAATGGGTTATATAAAGTTTGGAAGGAACTCAATAAAAACATAATTACACATGATTAGAAATCGACTCATTTGAACAGACCTCTTAGACACTGCCTCTGCAGTGTGGAGGTTTTACATATAATAACCAAATAACAAAAATTGAGTTAGCAACATGCACACATTTTCTAATTGGAATGGTTACAGCCAATATCACAAACAGGGGTGACTGACTGTAGTATGTGGTAACTGTACAAGTTTCTGTCTTCTCCCTAACATGAAAGCGAGGCACACACTGTCTTCTTCCAGCTGTGTGCTTGCAGGACATGTATTCCACAATCTAAAGACATAGCCAAAAAATATGGACTATATTCAAATGCGTGTTTTATCCATAACTAAAAATCATCGTAACTACATAGATCTTATTCTCTGAGGCAATTGTCCTTAAGCATACAGCTCTAGATAAAATGAAACTGAATTTTAACATTTTTCTAAAAGAAACAGTGAAACCTGAACCCATAATTAGAAAGATTTGTGAAGGGTGATACCTTGTTTCTGAAATCACCATGACTGTTGTTAAAGTTATAGTAAAGAAACTATGAGCAAGTGTTTATTTGCAAAGATTGAGAATACCATGTCTGGATAGTTGACAAACAAAATGAGGGGCAACTATATGATACTTACCTGAAGATATTATGTTTAAAAGGGAAAAGCTAGTGTGAAAGGGAGTAATTTATTTAGGGTTAGTTTCTTTGACTTAGGTGCTACAAGTGTCAGGTACCTCCTGGAGTGTATGGATGGTTATAATTTACAGCACATTGTCCTGAAAATAAACCTCAACCATCCATATGAACCTAGGAGATGGCTTTGATTACTTCCTTTTATTCAGGTCATGTGTACTTAAAGCTCACGGGCATTGCCAAATGTAACATTATGCATTTTATTTCTGTAATAGAGTATGTTTCTGATTAAATTATCAGAGTCCTACCAAAAAAAATCAACTCACATAAGCATAAATATACTTGATCCTTTTAGTTATCTTGTTTAAAATACATTTAAAGACAGATAATAAATACATTTTACCCATAAGAATACACTAGTAGATATGTCTTGGTTGAAATCGAAATATTATTCATATGTTGATAGCACTCAATAAATGTTGTAATTCATATTAAATCACAGCATGCACTGAAATTCACTGATATTATCAAAAGCTTCAAATTGGAATTGATTCAGAAGTAACCGGATCCTGTAATTGAAGAGAGATTTGTTGCCTGCTGTGGTGACAGAGATCAGAAAGAGCAGTGGTAGCTAAAACACCTGGCAAACTGAGAAAAGAAAGCAATCAGTTAGCGTTTGGCCTCCCCAAGTCTCAGATATTTTAGTTCTCAGGGTGATCCTTTCGAAGTTTGCTAAAATGTGCTATGAAAATATATTATCTTTTTTAATGGAAAATGAAACTGCCCCTTAAAAAGAAGGTACGGATTTGACCCTCTGATGATCCCCGTGGTCGGTATAACCGTGTTAGCAGATGGACAAGCAGGCAGGTCGTGTGGGAGATGGCCTGTGGTATGGGGAAGCCACTCTGACCCCAAGATGTTACCAAGGCCTCTCATGGTACTAAAACGCTATCTGCCAAAAGGTGATTTTTCATTTTTAAAGTAAGTTTGTTTTTGAATATCCACTGTAAATATGAAAATACCCCTAGGATGGAAAACAAAGATGTTAACAGCTAGACAAAGCCAGACTGGAAGCAGGCTAGTTTAAGACAGAATTTTAGAGAAGGGTGACAGTGATCTTGGGATCTCTTAGCCTCTCCTTCTTTGGACAGCCTACTGTTTGAGTACACCTGTTCTTTTGATAGTTGCTCTGATAGTTCCTTCTCAGTTTCTTTTACTCTAGTATAAGTCATACCCTGGGCCAGGTTTGTGGGCCACACCTGGAACGGCCCCCCGTGCTTAGTTGAATGCTCTTCTGTCACCATCTTGAAATTCGTAATTTTTTTAAAAATCTTTTATTTATTTATTTGTCAGAGAGAGAGAGAGAGAGAGAGCACAAGCAGGCAGAGTGGCAGGCAGAGGCAGAGGGAGAATCAGGCTCCCTGCTGAATAAGGAGCCCGATGCGGGACTCGATCCCAGGACTCTGGGATCATGACCTGAGCCAAAGGCAGCTGCTTAACCAACTGAGCCACCCAGGCATCCTGAAATTCATAATTTTTGAACAAGAAGTCTTGCACTGGGCCCCACAATTTTTCATTTTATACTGGGACTACAAAATATGTAACTCATCTTCTTTCTACCTTGATGTGAATTTAAGATATGGAACCTTGATGTTGAAGAATAGGTAAGGACATTTGAGATTATCTTTGCAAGGTTAGGTCAAGTGACTATTTACATTTAAAAACTTACCTTTTCAGTAAAGTGAAAGAAACAAACAATTGAGATATTGAACAGGGATCTAGCTTTTGATAGTGTTGATCTTGTAAAGCAGAGGTCTCTAAAAGGGAGTATCCTCTTTGCCTCACAAGACATCTCCTTATGATGAAAGGAGAAAATATCAAAACTCTATTTAAGCTTACATTTATGTATAAAGAAGGAAAAGAAGTTTTGTGAACATTATGTAATATGCTTATTGGCAAAGCCACTCTTCCTCAGCATATCAGATGGTTACTGAAAAATCAGTAATCGTAGAGGTGAGAGGTTCTGTGAAGTAAAAATACTAACAGGTGAAAATAATAATATTCTAATCAGCTCTGACGAGAAGTCAGCCCTACCCACAAGTTAACTGGAAAAAAGATGTGCAGTATAGGAGTTCATCCAATATAATCAACTATAATACTCATCACAGTATAGAATGCCTTGTGTGTGTGTGTGTGTGCGTGTGTGTATATATATAATCCCAATTCTAAAAAATTTGGAGACAACATGTTACAGAGCCAGAGGTTTTCAGCAGAAAGCTGAGAGAGCTCTCAAATAAATTAGTCACCATTATCATCAAGTATTCTTAGTTATATGTATAAGCATTTGATAATTCCTCTGTTACCAGTAGATAATACACTCCATTATGTTCTGAAAAATTCAGTATTCTAAGAGTTAAAAAATAAAGTCACCTAACCTGCTTAATGCTCTTGTAAAAATGTATATTGTGTTACATGTTGAAATTTTTATTTAAAATTTTATTGTCTCTCAGTAAAGTTGCCAGTTATTAATTTATGTTAAAGTTGTTTCTGTGAAAAAAAAAGTTGTTTCTGTGCTTTGAATTTCACAACATGAATGGAAATTATCCTACTTATTAACAATATTTTAACTTTGTAAAACCCTCAGTTGTTCACAAGGTACTTCCACATCCATCATTCTTAATCTTCACGGGAACCCAGTGAGGAAGATATTAATCCCCCTACTGCTGAGAAATCCGAGACTCAGTTTCAGTTAAGAGACTAAATTACACTCGCAAACTTTTAAAATAAAGTGGGGACTCTTTGGTTCCAGAAGCAAAACTGATGGAAGTGTCTAAAATTTTAAATTGAGATTAGTTTCCAGATCACTTTGCAAGGACAAAAGTTGCTTGGAATTTTTTTTGTTACAATTTAATGATTCGAAAATATCGTTAATTTAGTCTAAATTCACAAGAACTTAATCGTAGACAGCTTTATGTGCTAAATGTTTACTGGTTTTGGTAATGGTTAACTTACTAGGTAATTTTGTGGAGGAAGATGATTACACTTTTCCACTTTTAAATCAGTATGTGTTAAGGTACAACACTGAAAAATTAGTAATCTGCAGAATCCCTTTTTAAATTAGTGGTAATGCATAATAATTCACCTCTATAGTCATTCCAGTATTCTAATAATGTGGCATTTTTAACAGATAAGATTTGAAGTTAGATTTGTTTTAAAAATTTTTAAATAAATGATTCTCCCCCAGACTGGATGAAGTTATACATTTCAGTGGAATAATGAGAGTTATTGTAAATGCATATGACAGGATATTCCAAATATCCTAAATACTGAAAGCCCTTTAAAACAGAATGAGGAGTAAGTGTGCTCCAACAGTGAAAGTATTTCTACACCCACACATATTAGCACTTCAGCCAGCAAGTTCAGTCTATAATTGAAAAAAAAATAACTATATTTAAAGTTTTATTCACACCTGCAAAGCAAGGACAACAAAGAGGCAGTTTTGAAACATCTTTTTCTCTCAGCAGGCTCTATGTTGTGTAATGACGGCTGATCACTTTTGACCTCCAACACTCACCAGCTGCAGTCTTTCCCTAATGTGTCCCTTAAAAATTTTTTTTAAAGAAGAGAAAACACACCAAACTGTGTATCTTACTTTTGGGGGAAGAAGGGGAAGGGACAAAATAATTATGGTCAGATTGTGTGGTTTGTCTTCTCTCTGATTGTTGCAGTCTTATGTGTTTGTGTTATATCATCATAATTTACTATAAACTCTTCATTAAAAGTGACCGTGGGGTCTGCCTGCATTATCTGCCTTTTGAGTGCCCTGTTCTTTAATCATCTCTTAATCCAGAAATAATAATGCAGAACATCCCAGGAACTGAGCCTGATCCTCAGCTCTGTAATCTTGACACGTGCATCTGAAATCCTTTGCTAGATCTAGTGCCTACAAAGCCTGAGCACACTCACCTTTGAATCCCTTTAATCCATCTTTGTTTGTTAAACAATATCAATGCCCCCAGATATGGTCTCTCAAGGCTAACAAAAGGAATATTAAGAATTTCCTACTGTTGATGTGATTATTTTTAAAAAGTCAACATCTTGGCCTTTTTGATGAAATAGGAACTTTTTACCTGATAGATTAGGTAAATTCAGATAGAATAATCTGGTGCTGAGACTCCTTCTGATATCTGTTTAAAGAGCAGGTCATAAGATGTATCTTTTGTTGTTGAATAAAATTTTGCAACTAGTTAGAGAAGCTGTTTTATACTATTAGACTATTACAGATAAATAGGACCCCTTTTTATTTCAAAAGGGCATTCACATCCACTATCTTAAACTTCATAACAACCCTGGGAATACTCGTCTCCATTGTGTAGATGAGGAAACAGAGACCAAAAGAGATGAAGAGACTTGGTCCAAGTACAAAAGCCAATAATGGTTTAGTCAGAACTTCTTTGACTCAGATCTTACTCGAAGCCCAGCCGATCATTTTCTGTTTTACTTTAGCAGCCTTTTAACTGTTCCCAAACTTGGAGACATGAGACCAGAGAGTGAGCTACAGAAAGAAAAGAGAGGCGATACATTAACTACCCTTTCTCTGAGGTTCTCTCAACTGCAAGACTGTCACGAACCAGTGTCCTTGGAGAGTATTATCTCATCTCTCCAAAGACAGGGCTCTACGTTTATAGTTTGTTTTTGGCCTTGGATTATGTAAGAGGGGTCACAGAAGAAATACATATTTGAAAACTGTTACTTGAACAAATCTTTTTACAAGAACACGGCAACAGCATTCTTGTGTGCCCCCCCATTTTTTTCTTTTTTTTCTGGAAATAAGAATAAGTTAGGGTTTAACTCTTTTAACTGTTTAAGGTTCCTGATACATCTGTCTCACTCTTCTATCTTTGGATTATATCATCCAGATTATAGTTATTTTTAAATCAGTACCTTGATTTTGTCCTGCGCGTTGGCCCTGGAGGCCTCCTCAGAAACTCTGACAGCAGACAGGCTTTACTGCTGTCTTATCAAAGTAAGTGCCAATTGGGGGTGGGGGGTCGGGGGTGGGAAAAGGCAAAGCTCCAGGACCATCAGGAATTGGGAAGACATAGGATTGGGTACGTGGAATCAAATGCTAATTCTTAGCCTAAGGTATTTATTATTCTATAGTAATAATGATTTCTTCTCGATAGCATCTTATTTCTTAGTATTTGCCAACTCCACTAAATATATGAGCAAATTAGAATCTTGTCACAATCTCCTGAAAATTCCACGAGACCATTACTGGACTTTAATGTAAACAGAGACAGATTCCCCAGACCAAAAAACTGCCTTTCTTCTTCTTCTCCTCCTTCTCCTTCCTCTTCCTTTTCTTCTATGTAAAGAAAGCTGTGGAACTGTGGATTTATTAATAGTACTCAAAGTAAAAGGAGGAAAAGATGTGTATAATCTCTAAGTCAGCCATGCTGAATAGATGTTTAAAGCACTAACATTTGGTAATGAGTACAAATTAGAAATCAGAAAGTTCAAATAATGAGGGGAGGGGCGCCTGGCTGGCTTAGTCAGTAGAGCATGAGACTCTTGATCTCAGGGTTGTAAGTTCAAACCCAACGTTTAGTGTAGAGTTTATTTAAAAATATATTTTTTAAAAAGTATAAAGAGTGCAAATACTGGAGAAGAAAATCATGGTGCCACCGTTATCAGATCATAGGTCATGCGATTGGAAGAGACAGAGCTACTCCGAGTGCAGTCCACGAACTATCAGCATCCACATCTCCGCGGAGCTTGTTAGAGAGGCCGAGTGACAGGGCCCACCCCACATCTTTTGAATTAGAATCTGCAACTTAACAGGAAAGCTGGGTTGTGTGATTGCACATTCAGGTTTGAGAAGCACTGGTCCATAGCATTTGTTCCTAGCCTCTGATCAGAATGTATTCCAACCAAACCATATTCTACATGTTTTCGGAGGAAAGAGGTCCTCCTGAGTAATGCACTGTGTTATTCTTACTAGGACATGTCTGTGTTTGTAAGGACAAAAGAAAATGCATCCTTCTACCAGGCTCCTGGACCATCCAGCACGTACCACCCATCTAATAGCAACCAGCTAACAGGTTTCCACGAGGACCACCTCAAAAGATTACAGAACTACTTCCCAAGTTTTTGAGTTTTACATAGTAACCTATTTTATACCCATAAAATTGTCAAGAGCATCCGTAACTTATTTCCTGTTTAGTTTATAGTATCTCTTGTGAAACAAATTCCATGTATCAGCAATAATAATCAATTTTCCTATTTTGGATTTTATTTATTTGTTACCCATAAAACGTCAAGAACATCGGCTTAGTGTTTGGGTTCTGTGGTCTGCATTATACCTGTTGTGAAGATAGCATTGCATTTCCTTTCTGCAGAACCTGGGCATCTCAAGAATATGTACAAACAGAAGTTAAAGTGGTCTGCAGTAGAAGTACGCGCATAGGAAAACACAACTAGATTGCCCTGTGGTTGTAGATGCGTGAGTCACGAAGAATGAGTAGGAGTCTGTCGCCCAGAGAAGCGGCAGAGACAACCTAGAAAGGAGGCCACCGGCGCCCAGGGCCAGCAGTACACACTGGGAAGGGGAAGCCCCCTGTAGGGAGTTGGAGGAAATGAGTTTGGTAGACTGAGTTGTGAGGTCAGGGACCTCGTGGACACGGACTTCATCCTCCAGTTCACAGGAAACCATCTGACTTTTTTTATTTTTGTCAGCAGAAGAAGGAAACATTTTTGTTTATAAAGATAAGGACGTCGGTACTGTGCAAATGGTCAAGGCGAGATGTGGGTAGTGGGTGTGAGAAGCAGGAAGTGGCTCATTTGAGGGACTGGCAGTTTGGATAGAGAAGGGAGAACCAGTTTGAGGGAATATGCAGCAGGTGGACTGGAAGGATTTGTTGCTTATCGGGGGATGGGGATTGAAAACAAGCGGCTGGCGGTGAGGTTCCTAGTGCAGCACCTGGCAGACTGGTGCTCCTGGGGTAAAACTAGCATGTGCTGGTCTTCCTGCAGCATCTGGTGACCCTCCAGCAGCCTTGCCGAGAACTACTCTTCCATTTCAGTAAGCAAACACCGAGGGAAACCAAGGCAGCTCAGGAGTGGACAAGGTTACTTAATCTGCCCCTTGGACTTGAGGGTGCAGAAGTGTTCTGGCAGAAGAAGGAATAGGGCCCAGATTCACACTGCAGCCCGAGTCTGGCTCCGTGAGGCCAGTGCTGAGCCACTTCATACCTTTGAGTGTTCCATCCTGGGCATCAGAAGCAAAAGTGGGTCTGGAGCTAAGAGTCAGCCTTGAGGCCTTGGCAAACAACCCCTAACTTCCTTGCATAGTTCAGAATCTGATGGAAATATTGCAGACAACCTCATTCTTGCAATAAACTTCTTGAAATCAGTATAAGTAAGCAAATATTTATTTAGTGCCTACTCTATGTAAGAGCCATAGAAGTCTATAGGAGAGATAGAAAAATGGGTAAAAAATCTTTTCTAAGGGGCATTTACTTGAGTAAACTCATGTTATGAAAGCCTCATGAAGAACTTTTTTTAAGGATGAGAAAAAATATTAAAATAGCTATAGTTCAAGTGAGATAAGAAAAGGCCATAAGAATCAAAGTCTCTGGTTTCACTGGAGGACTTTGATTCTGCCTTATCCCCTTCTGATGTCCCCAGGGAACTTGCAGTAGGCACTCAATAAACACTAGTTCACTTACTGACAGCTTACAGAGGGAGCTCAGATAGCAAGCCGTCTAAGTAAATACCACACGGCTGCAATCCTGTTAAGAATCGTCTTGAAGATTTTGTAGCCTTTTTTTTTCTTTTGGCATCTCACTCTGAAAAGTCAGGAAGCTTCCTTCCTCTGTCAGAACACCTCCTACTTTTTAAACTGCTCTGTTCAGTGTAACAGCTTTGTCAGAGAAGTCTTTATTTTACCAAGTCCCGAATTCCTTCCTTATAGTCCTGTGCCAGCCACTGGGACTACCTGGGCCAGCCAGTGCTTCTAATCCCTCTTTAATCTGACAACAGAACTCAAAACATTTGGTGTCACCATCCGTCCCAGCACGCCTGGATTTAACACTAGCCAGTCCTTCCTTACCAGATGTGATCGTGGCTGCCGCAGTTGAGTCAGGGCTGTCTTCTGGTCTCTGGGTTGGGACTGTGTCCCCTTTAGTGGCTGAGCATTATGCTTAAGACACAGGTGGGGCAGATTCCTGGACATAAAGCCTGGCAGACCAAATAGGTCCTTCCCCTCGGGCTCCATGACTTACTCCTGTCCATTCAAGTCCCTGCTGAAATGTCAATTCCTCAGAGAGGCCGTCCATGACCACTCAGCCTAGAAGGACTCCTTGCCCCCAACCTTCCTCCCATGGCACCCCTCCAACACTTGGCCTGTTTCACTTTCTGCCCGCTGCTGCTGCTCTCTCTAATGGTTATAGGTAGATGTTTGCTCGTCCATCCTCTCCCTTACCTACTGAAGTACAAGCTTTCCAAGCACAAGGACATCACACATCTTGTCCACGGCCATATTCCCAGTATCTCAGGCAATGCTTGGCACAGAGTAAGTGCCCAGTAAACATTTGTTGCATCAGCCAATGAATTCTGAAATTCCATCATGCTGGCTCTTGGAAAAAAAGTTCCTGTTGTCATTGCCTTGTTGATGAGTATCACTTTTTATTACATCACTGGAAGCTGGGTTATAAAGATTTCTTTGATCAAAACTTTATGGAAGATTCAGCGCATGTGTTTAGCAGACACAGCTGGCAGAATTACCAAAGCAATTTTTGAAACTAGGTTTGTCATCAGAACAGGAATATCTTTAAGCCTGAATAATTAAAATACCTGCTTTTGTGAGTATGGTTAGGAGAGTGAAAAAAAGCTCTTTAAATTTTTAATTTCCTTTGAGAAGATAGTATGTATTATCTGAGATAGATGGAAAATATATAAAAATGTAAGCTCGTTGTTGATGGATGAGTGAAGATAGATTATTTTTAGAATCTTTGTTCCCACTACAGTATTTTATTTTGTCCTTGCTGTCACTAGCACACAAAATTAGTAATGATCTCCGTTCAGAGATGTGGTGATTATTCAGTTTGGTCCACCAGTCAGTTGGTATTTAGTAAACACTTACTGGGAATATTACAGAATGTCTGAAAAGATATCTGACTTTTCTCCTTCAGAGTATTACACTTCAGTTTTCGGTGACCCCACCAATGACCTGTTTGCTTTCTCTAGCCTGCTTTTTCCTGCCTAGCGCAGAGCTCACCACCTGCTGGTTCTCTGCCTGCGCCTGCGCCTGCGCACTTCCTCTCATTCTCCTATCAGCTGCTGTCTTTAGGATTCCGCCGTGGTCCGCTGTACCTCTGCAGAAGAGTGCCCAGTAGGATCAGTTAAGTGGTATTGGCAGATGTGAGCTCATAGGAGGATTCCTAAGGTTTATTTAGCCTGTCCATTTGGACACAGCTTATGAAGAGGTCTGGCTCTATGCCAAATTGCAGTGGTTTTTTGTTTGTTTGTTTGTTGGTTGGTTGGTTGGTTGGTTGGTTGGTTTTTGGTTTTTGGTTTTTTTTGGTCGGATTATCTTCATGACTTCCATATCTGTTTCTCTTAGCTTCCTCCTCACTGACCATAAACAACCTCTTACCAGAACTTTTGACAAATTAGTTAGCCTCGGATGTTAGGCACCCATCGTTGGAAACCTAAATTCAAAGAAGCAGCTAGTGGGGTGTGTGTGCGTGTGTGTGTGTGTGTGTGCGTGTGTGTGCGCGCGTGTGTGTGTGTGCGCGTGTGTGTGTGTGTGTACACGTATACTTGCTGCCTTCCCCCAGTGTGTCTCATCCACCTTCCCTGCACCCAGCAGATCCCCTTTCCCACCCTGACAACTGAAATCAGTATTTTTGGTGTTTCAACCCACACATCTTGCTACTTCCCACCTTGGCGGGTGCTCCTTCATGTTTCTCATAACAAGAAGAGTGTGTCTTCCCTTTTCGTCTTTTCTAATACCTTATCCAGTATACGAATTAGCTTTTAAAAACTGCATCTAACATGATCAGCAGTTCATGAATTATTTGATGCCATCCGGAAATAATGCCTAATTTCATTTCTCTCTGATTTCTTCCAATGTTTTATTTTATTGCCCCGATGTTCCTATAATCAAGGTGTTATCTTTGATTCTTCTCTCTTCCTCACTTCCTGCCTCCAACTCACCTGCACATTCTGGTGATGGTGACTGTAAGACACAGTCCCTCTCTCCATTACTCTCCATCTCCCCCACCAAGTCTAAACCATCACCGTGTCTGCGTGGACAGCCGCAGTGGCCTTCTTTTGATCTTGTTGCTTTGAAAAAGGTGAGGCTGGTTTTGGCTTTTATAGTTATCCCTTCCCTAACATCCATTTTCTACAAAATAGAGTTATTCCTAAAAAAACATGGATCAGATCATGATCCTGAGCTCCTTTTTAAAAATATTTTATTTATTTATTTGTCAGAGAGAGAACACGCATGCACACAAGCAAGGGGAGCAGCAGACAGAGGGAGAAGCAGGTTCCCCACTGAGCAGGGAGCCCAATGTGGGGCTCCATCCCAGGACCCTGGGATCATGACCTGAGCTGAAGGCAGCCGCTTAACCAAGTGAGCCACCCAGGCGCCCTGATTCTGAGCTTCTTAAAGGCTTTCCCTCATACTCAGAATAGAATCCTAACTCCTTAATATGGTTTGCAGAACTGTATGTGACCTGCCCTTTGCCTTCCACTCTCCCCTCTGCCTACTTTGTTCCACAGTGATAGCATTTTCTTCACCCATACTCACGTCTAGTGCCAACTTTGGGCCTTTGCACCAGGCGTCTCTCTGCCCAGATTGCTCTTTCCTCTGCCATGTATTTCCCTGGCTTCCTCTGGTTCCTATCTCGGAGGAAATGTCATTTCTTCCAAGAAACCATCTCTAAATATTTCACCTAAAGCCGCCATCGCTTCCTCTCATGCAGGCCTATTTTAATTCTCTGTGGAGGCTTGAATGCCAGCCTTCAGTGTTTTGTTATTGATGTTTCTGTGTAGGCGCTGTCACCCCCACTAGAACGTGGCTTCATGAGATTATCAGTGTCCCTAGAAGAGTGTCTGGTACCAAGGACTCGTGACAGATGTGTTGAGTAAGAAAATAGTGAATGAGTGAATATACTGACATTATTGTATTCTCCTGCATGGGTATGTAAGTTTTGTGTTTATAAGTTAGTTATACATTCCTAGGATATGTCTTTTGAGTCCTCGTATTACCTAGTTGGGTTTGGGATATGGAGTCAGTGCTTGGAAAATTCTTACTCTCTTGACTTTTAGCTCTTTCGATCTTATTTAGTTTTGGTGTCCTAAGAAGTCTATGGAGTATCTTACTGAAAAGTTCCCTTCCTGGTTAAAATAACTGTAAAATATCAAATTCAAAATTGACATACTATAATCTTAACCTCCAGTGAGCCTACAACAAGTCACCTCTACTGTCCTGAAGATGATTTCCAACAGAATTGGAAGTGGGTTTACTCACTAATCGAAATTCACATGAATACTCTTGTGTGGGCTGTTACCCCAATTGTGGCAAACCCTCTCCCTAGGCTAACTTTCAGCAGTAACACGTCAGTACATGAAATGGATGGACAGATTTCCATAAAAGTAGTTTGGTTTTTCTTCACGTCAGTCTTTAGCCTGTTCTTTTTTTGTCTTAGAATTAAAAACAGGGGAGCCCAAGTCATAGTTTGCATCTTTGTGAAACTCAGTTACTGCCTTCCGTTGCCAGCTTTCCTAAGAGGTATGATGCCCTAACCTAGACTCTCAGGGGTTCCCAACTGCAGGGCACGGAGGAGAACATCTGGGCCAGTGAGCCACCAATGTGAATAGTTCTCATGCCTGTACCGGAAGTGTTCTGACTCGGTCTGTGATTTTTCCTGCTGACCCATGCTTCCTAACCTTGGGAGTGCAGGAGAGGGAAAATCTGTGTGGAAAAGAGAAGTTTTACAAATAGTACTCTTTGAAAAAGTAGCCTGTCTTGAGGAAATACTTGTTCTTGTCTCCATTGTCTTTCCCTGTGGTCTTAGGACATGATGCGGAACTGTAGGACCCCTCTTCAGAATTCTTCCCAGGAATCTCAGCAGTTGCTAAGAAACATAGATGGTAAACCATTCGAAAATTACCTTTTAGCTTTCTAAGTTTTCTTTTCCTTTATAAAGGCATATCTTGCTTTTATGAACCTTCACAATTAGTTCCCTACTGATCTTTCTTTATCTCATCTAAAAGTATTTTCTTCCTCACTTCTTTCTAGACCACAAATACCTCAAGAAGAGAGGACATCTTATAAAACTGGCACATTGTGGGCGCCTGGGTGGCTCAGTGGGTTAAAGCCTCTGCTTTCGGCTCAGGTCATGATCTCAGCGTCCTGGGATCGAGGCCCGCATCGGGCTCTCTGCTCTGCCTACTTGTAATCTCTCTCTCTCTCTGTGTCAAATAAATAAATAAAAAATCTTTAAAAAAATAAAATAAAACTGGCACATTGTTCTGTGTCTTGCACAAAGGAAGTGCTCAATTAACATTTGTTTATTAACTCTTACTGATGCAGTTCTCTGTTTGTACTTCAGACCCTGACCTCCCACCTCTATCTCCCTTCCCCACCATCTACCTCTTCTCCCCTTATCCCTCTCTGTCTCTGAATCTTGTTCTGCCTTCCCTCCACCTCTGTTAAGCACTATTCTATGAGCCACCTGTTTCCTGTTGGTATTGTGTTATCTTAGTTGCGGAGTACTTTTATCTGGAATTAATGTCCACTCAACCTAATTGTAAGCAGCAGAACAGTCCGAATCTGTATTAAACATCGTTGTACTTTTAGTGTGTAACACAGAACAGGGACTCGGTGTCTGTTGCCCCTGACAATTCATGTCTTATCTTCTGGGCTGATAGGTGCTGTCGCTAGATGCTCCTGGCATGTTGCCATGTTATATCTTAGCTAAATTGCAGCCGAGGATGGGGTGTGTAGTTTGTTAACTGCTTTGGGGAACATTGCACAGGAAGTCATTTTCATTTTGTTGCAGATCAACAGGAAATAAGGCTTAGTTGCCAAACCAAAGTAAGAAAAGCAACCAAGCATATTATTCCTCCCTTAGGGGCTTTCATTACTCTGGGAATCATTAGCTTCTCCTCAGATAGTGGAAATTATCCCAGCAATCTCAGTTGCACATGCAGAGGAAAGTTTGATAGGAGGAAGATAGTCAGTCTTTTGCTCCAGTTTTACTTTGCATTATCTACTTGGTTGCATTTGAATTTACCATATCTTCCGATCACTTATCAGATGCCTTTTAGGAGATCTACTCCTTCCTTTAGTAAAATGGGTCTGGCTTCCCGGATCAAAGACTACTCTTATCTGCAGTACACTTATTTTGGCCATTTCTCTTGTTCATTATTCTTTTTATTGGCATTAGTGATGGTGAGAATACAGGATTAGTGACTCTAAAATTTGATCCTCTTTTAAGTTTATTCCATAGGCATAACCATCTTTTAAAATTAGAGTGCCCTAACCTCGGCCCAGCTGTGAACTACACACCTTGAGGATCAGAGGGGAGGAGATGAGAGAATGGAAACTTTATTCAGGTCTTTGGCATGTTTTAATTTTACGTTGCTTTTTCATACTAATTTAATTTCCTTCCAGAATGAAAGTTGGCAATCATTTAGAGAAGTGGTAGAGGAGGCTGGAATCATTGCCGTTGAAATGCCTGTGAGGGTTCCTAATCCATAGATTATTGACATAATGAACTCTAAAACTCTTAATAATTGTTCCACTATGTAATGACAGCCTGCATTTAGAGAGCTTTAACCGGCAGATCATGCGCCTAACTCTGGCTCTGCTCTGTTGGGGTTCGCTCATTGCAGCTGTGCCCCAGTTCCTGCGGAACAAGAGCTCACCTAGCGCATGCCAGAGAGCCCTTGCCAGCAGGAGCCCTTTCCTCCACGGGCTTCATTTCACCCTTTGCAGATATAGAAACACCCCGAACCACAAGATGCGTTATTTCCCTCTAGTTTTCAACCACAGCGGAGGATATTTCTGTACAAATGAGAAGGACCAACTAATTTCCATTACTGTTTTTCATATTTTTCATGTTTGCCATTCTCATTGTTTGCAGAAGACATCAGAAGAGGATGACTCCTGGGAATTCAGCTTTTTTCATGGCTAAATGTCAACCTGGAGGGCATCTGTATTCCGTTGCTGGGCATCGTGCTCTTAAAGAGCACAGACAGACCGCCTTGCTCGCAGTCTGCTCTGCGACACGGGGGCCGGTCGCCCAGTAAACACTACACTTTTTTCTTTACAGCTAGATTAAATGCTTCAGATTTATTATCAGATGTGGCATGGATGATTCAAACGAAAACAAATGCCCTTGAGTTTAAAAATAGAAGTTGAGAGACTAAATATTTGCACTTAAAAAGGAAAGGAAAGGAACAGAAATCTCTGCAGCCGACCACTTCTTGAAGTCATCCTCACTCAATTATAATTATGCACTTTCCACTCCCTGTAACTAAACATGAGATTTCATTTACTCCAGTTGCATTTGCCTCCAGTAAATTCAGAATGCTCGTCCTCCTTTCTGGTGACTGTAAATTTATTTCATGTTTGTGGCCTACATGTGATTGGGCACACTGAAGAGTTTGAGTGAACCTTAATGACATTATGGGGACTTTTTTTCTCAATTGTTTGCTTGGTGTGGCCTGTTTATACAGATGAACTGATCTTATTGTGCTTTGCAACATTTAATATCTATAAAATCTTGACAACATTTTTTACAAACACGTCACAGGTTTTTGCAAGGAACTTGGAGACCCTTGGTGATTGCTGGTGGAGGGGTGAAGGGATTTGCTTTGAGCGTATCTCTCACAGGTAGACTGAGCTATTCGCTGTTGTCTGAGGAATGTATGGTGCTGAGAAAGGTCACAATATCTTCACTCTATACACGACACCTTCTATTCAGAGAGTCTTGGGCAGTTTGTGAAAACTTGAAACAACTTTTTAATACCAGACTTGCAAATTCCTTACATTTGTGAGATAATATAGCTAAACAGTAGTCTATAAATATAAAAGGAAGCTTTTTAGTGGCTTGAAACATTTCCCTACCCCTAAGACAAGATTACCGATTAAGATTGTGGTTGAGTGCATCTAATATATTTTTTAAAAGAAGTAAAAAATTAACAAGATATATTTACTTATAATCATTGTTTTCACAATTTCAAACAATAAATTTTTATGTTCACTAAATGACCCATTGGATTAACCAAGATGGGAAATTGACTAGCCCGTCTTATGTGATTAAAGCTAAATCTTGCTAAATGACAGTAGTGAAGTTGCTGCAGACTCCCTCCAGGGCAAGTTTTATTGCTTTTATGCATACTGTGTTTTTGTGGTGAAAGAGGTCATCCTGGGTGTTTAGTTGATACATTGATAAATTATTTGAGTTCCCTTTAATTTTTTTTTCCAGCTTACCATTAGACTATTTTACAGTTCTCAAACATTCCCACGGGTTTGTGGTAAAAGGATATGCCAGGTCAGTTTGACTATTTATTTTTCATCAATGCTTCTCTCTCTTCATTGGCATTTCCTTCAAAACTGGTCTTGAGTTCACTGTGCTCTCTACTGTTCCCCTGTCCCTCGTGGGCTGGGGGAGCAGAAAGCCCAGCAGAGAAGGTGGAGGAGAGGAGTGAGAGAAGCAACCTTGGTCCTCATTCCTAAAACATCCCACAGAAAACTACTCTCCGATCTTCTTGACCTGTAGCTTTTACCCACTCATCAGAGAGGGGGCAGCGAATATACAAATAATTTTTTATCTGTAAAAGATTCTCCTCTTAGAACCACCGCTCATTTACCTTTACTCTAACATCAACTAACTGGGCTCATATAATGTTTCCAAATAGTTTGACCTTAAGTGTGTGTGTGTGTGCACATGCACCATACAAATTAATTATATTTAAAGTTATTTACTTTATAGTGCCCAGACCTCTGTCTAACTTTGTAAGTAGAGAACACGTGGCTAATCTTTGGACAGCTATATTTCAAAAAACAATTTCTCCTCTTAATCTAGGGCACATGAGCCTTCCAAAGAATAAAACTATCCAATAATCTAGATTTCTCATAATCTAGACTAAAGGTTGAGGTATAGCAAATCATTAGGTCTTTTCTCATTTCAGTCTTGGCAGGATCTGAAAGTGTGTGCCCAATATGAAGATGCCTCTGACAACATGAACAGCATCAGAGTTTCAGATTAGCATCAAAATTACTCGATTCACTAGAACTTTTTAATGGAAACAAAATGAATCTTCTCAGTAATAGGATGACACCATCTAGTTTTTCTGGGCTGTGAATAATTGTGGGACCAAGTTGATTGATCGGCCTAGAGAAATATATTTGGAATCATCCTAGCAACTTCCTACTTCTGTTGGAACTAGACCCTTGATTACAAAAAGATAGCGTGGTTTCTTGTTATACAGATCATTTGCTGAGATTACTACCAGAACCCATGACAAAAGAAATAATACTGAAAGAGAAATTCTGAGAAATGTTATTTAACTTAAACTTTAAATCTAGATAAGCTCTGGAGACCTAGAAGTAACAAAAATAAATGAGAGGAAAAGTTATGCCATTAGAGGGCACTTTTGTAATCTTAGAAGAAAAGTCAGTTCTTATAGACTGGCTTACCCAAGTCTTATTCTTCAAAGGAATGTATTTTCAGTTGTTTATTTAAAATGACTAATTCTTAAGCTGAGTGAGGGAGAACATTTTATTGGTGGGGGAAAATCTATAGAATCTTAATATCTAAGTAAACCTTTAAACCTCAGTGAGTGAATAGAAGTTGTAAAAATATGTACACTCTGTCTGCATAATAGTTTTTTGATTAGCTATCTTCAATGCTTCTTTTAAATACATTTCACTTAAAATATTTCTGCCTGTAACCTGATCAAATGATTAACTTTCCATAATAACTGAGCATGCATTTCCCCAACAGTAGATGAATGTTGTTAGATAACATTTTGAAAAAGATAATTCTGTAGAATATAGAGATCTATGCTTTGGGATCACACTAATTCTTTCTAGTTTTATTGAAAAATAGTTGTCATATATCACTGTGTAAATTTGGTTCACACATGATAGTTTGATTTATATATATTATGAAATGATTACCACAATAGGCATAGCTAACATCCATCTTCTCATATAGATACAAAGGGGAAAAAAAGAAGAAAAATAAAAAAGGGGTCATGTTAATTTTAAATACTTTTCCAAAAACTGTCTGTTTTGCCCATAATATATGGCAATTAAAATGGTTAAAATTGTTTCAGAAATAAAAAATTGACCTGATAGGGTGCCTGGGTGGCTCAGTGGGTTAAAGCCACTGCCTTCGGCTCAGGTCATGATCCCAGGGTCCTGGGATCGAGGCCCGCATCGGGCTCTCTGCTCAGCAGGGAGCCTGCTTCCTCCTCTCTCTCTGCCTGCCTCTCTGCCTACTTGTAATCTCTCTCTCTGTGTCAAATGAATAAATAAAAAATCTTAAAAAAAAATTGACCTGATAGAATTTTAGCTGGAGAAATAATGATATATTTTTTCATTCAAATAAATATTTATTAAATGCAGGTGGCATTTTCCTAAGGAATTCAAGAAAATCAGCTACAAAGTTATTAGAACTAATAAAAGACCCTCCTATAGTGGCCAGTTACAAAAATATACATACAAGACAATAATGATATTTTTTTTACAAAGAAAACAAAAGATAGGGTTGAGTCTCCTCCCTGTTGGTGGCAATCTAAATAAAAATTTCTTCCTGAGCCAGTAAAGTACATAAGCCAGTAAAATAATTTGTAAGTAAAATGTTGCGTCAAGAACTGTGAGGAGTTTGAGATTTTACTCTGCTTGTAAGCTAACAAGTTAGCCTGTCATACATAGTTTCATTGATGCTAGCTGGCATGAGACTCCTGGGTCAGAGACAAAAACAGTACTCAGAGCAACTCAGAGCCATCCATAGCAGAATCCCCAGTATTATCACTTTCTCCCACTGGCTCCCTCACCCCCAATTCCCACAAATGAAAAGAGGGAGAGATAGCATCAGCCCCCAAATAGTTTTCTTTTGTTTTGTTTTTCGTTTTTGTTTTTTTCTACACAAGAGGAACCCTGAACTTGCAGAGCCCAGATCTTCCATGGTATAATGATCATGTCTGCTCTTAGCTCCAGAAACTTTGTCCTCCAAGGCTTTTCGTTACACAGGCATCTTTGAGATTATAATCTGGAACAAAGGCAGTGAATTCCTCTGCTCCCAAGATGTGCAAAAATAAGCACAGAGACCTATGGAGAATTATCCCTCAACACTTACTTTATAGAATCCTAGCATCTGAATCTGTTCACTGTCATTTATTAATTTATTTATTTATAAATTTACAAATAGCTGATGTAAAGAATATACAATAATCCTATTTTCCATATTTAACTTACTCATGAAAAATTGTTTATATTTCTTACATCATATTATATTCACTATGCGATCCGACCTGTCCAAGCCTCAGTTTGATCATTTTTGAAATGAGAAAATAATAGTGCCTACATCATAGGGTTGTTGCTCGCATTATATGAGATAATATATATAAAGCACTTAGAAGAATGCAGCATGTACAAAACAAAACTTATTAATATTGTTTTTATCTCAAGATTCATTTCTTATCACTCACTGATTTAATAAAGAGAAAGTTCCTCCCATGGATGGGAAGTTTCCCACCAATCATAACTAGCTACCTCCTTAACTCTGGAGCTGACCTAAATCTCCCAAATATCCTGGGGCACTGGGCAGCCTGTCTGCTTGGTGGTATGTGGTACGGTGCAAATGACCACTTTCTGGGCAAACATAGACCCTAATGAGGGAAAGCTGCCTGAGAGCGGTTCTCGGGCAAATACAACTGACTCTCGTACACAAGTGCTGCCATCACAGGTTTGCTCTAAGTTCCTAATAAGTATGGAAAGGCAAAGTCTAGTCATGTCTAAAGAGACAAATTTTATTGTCCGGCTTCTTCTGCTTTCAGGAGATTAAGTTTCGGGGATACCGCTACAAAGTAAACTGGATGTGTTCCATTATGCTGAAATAATCGTTATTTCTTAACAGGGGCCAGCCAAGCAAATTCTAGCATATCAAATTATTCACTTCTGTCAGCTACAGGAGGAAGGGCATCAGAGGGGAGGGATTAAGGTTTGTGAGTAGAGGTCCCATTCGGTTTAGTTAACCATGTCCGTGTTTGTTTCCAATGGGTTCGCTGGGTTTTGATTTTGATCCATCTAGCCATCTTTTATAGTTATAAGCTTCATCTGCTATTAGTAACAATATGAGCTCTCACTTTCCATCCCCAACTTCCCTTGGATTCTATCCTGACAATTGTCTGGATATCTGAGGTTTAGATTACTTAATGAAACTTAAGAAGGCCTGGTCTTATTCCTAAATTGCTAGCTAGTTGGGAGGAGGAGTTGAGGATTCAGTCTCAGAATCATCATTTGTTTTCAAAGTTTAGACATGATCATCGTAACCCTTCAGAAAACTGAGGTCCTTCTGGAGTCGTTAAGTGCATTGCCTGAGATTACACATCTAGTTAGTGGTGAAACTAAAAAAGCCAGATTTCTTAACTCTCAGTCAAGTTTTCATTCAATTACGATACAATTGAGAATAAGAGCCCCTTGTAAGAGATTATGATGGCTTTCTTGAGAGGTACTATAGAGGACAAACGTTTGGCCTCTGCAGTCAGATCCACTTGGATTTATATCCTTATGTAAAAGGAGGTTTACTCTTACATAAAAATAGTACCTACTTCACAAGGTTTTTGTGAGGACTAAATGCAGTAATGCTGCTAGTGAATTTACTGCCTTGTTTTGCACATAGTAACTCTCAATTACTGCAGATATCTTATATGGAAAACTGCAAAACACATGGCAAAAAATCCTGTTTTTGAAAAAGGAAGTTAAATTTACTTTTTCAATAAGCTCATGTGAGAAAATTACTTCTCACATTCTCATAAAACAGAAGAGCTTATTCCCTTCAAAAAATATTTTTAGCTTTATGGATCTATTTTTCATAGCACTCCAAGAAAGATAAAATTAAAGTCAAATGATGGTTTAGGTAGAGGTGATCTCAGAGCTGTAGTAATGACTCTTTAGAAATAAAACTGGCTTTCACTTCATTTCAAATTATTGCAAATATTTTCATTCGACTTTCTCACTATTTAAAGCACTTAGGTATAAACACAGTTTCCTAATGCTTGAAATCCCTGATGTACATTGCCAAAGAGATAAGGGAAAACCCTCAGAGGAAGCAAGGCGTTTCACCCGTACTTGACATCAAAAGAACTTGCCTACGTGGGGCTTCCTATTAGGGACAATGAGACATGTAGAAGATGGTGTCCTTGACAATATTCCTATAGCAGCGTGCAGTAGAGAGTGATCTATAATTACATATAGGATCTTTGATGAAAGTCAGTTTGAACGCCAAAATGTAACTCAATGAAAATACTCTTCTGGAGTAGTAAATGTAGAACTCTGCTGGAGATTAAGACAAATGACCTAACTATACAACTTTCCAATGGTCTCCCTTGATCTGAGAGTGGGAATTCAAGCCCACTTCTAATATGGCAAAGGTTAACATTTAAATGTTGTGTTGAAGAGTCTAGTGATGAATAATAATTAGACATCAGCAAATAATTTATCTTATGATTTTGGACAAATTGCTTAACCTATAGCAAAATTAACTTTATCATCTCTAAAAACCTCCAATTTATGAAAATCTGATCTTGGAAACCAGAATAATATTATACATATATAATCCTTAGTCAAATTTCAAGGAAGAATAAAAATAATTGCGCAACGGTAATTTTCTGGCTCTCAGCGAGTCTGTGTGTCTCTTTATGCTATGGTTCAATCTTTGAGACATTTGTATATACATTTCTACAAGAACCACATTGGCTTCTGTCATGTTGAAGTGGGGATTTTCTCTCTGAATATCCAGAGAAGTTAATGCACCAAGAGTCCTTTCATTTCAAAATCTTCTTAATATCTGAAATTCTAGTGAATTTGTTATCAACTTGATGAACTACTTTGGGAAAAGCAAAACAAAACAGGAAATCTGTCTTCAAGATCATGTATGTATCCAAAATACATACTACGACTCTAACAACTTTCTGTCAAAACTAAAATAGTCTTAACCCTTTAGAAAGTTTGCAACTTGCCCAAGCATCTACCTGCAGAACTAATGTAAGCAATCATTTCTGTTGCCCCAGGATGGTGCCTCTCCACTGGTGTCTGCTGTGGCTGCTATTACCACTCAGCTCAAGGACTCAGAAGTTGCCCACTCGAGATGAGGAACTTTTTCAGATGCAGATCCGGGACAAGGCATTTTTTCATGATTCATCAGTAATTCCAGATGGAGCTGAAATTAGCAGTTATCTCTTTAGAGACACACCCAAAAGGTATTCTCTCTGCAGTACTTTCTTTATCAATAAGGTCATAAAGGATGCTAAAAAGCAAAGTAACCATTTAGATTTAGATTAGATAATTTACAATCAATCTCTGAATAGTATTGTCTATTTTCTTCTAAGAAAAGAAAATGACAATGCAACTTCTAATCATTTAGTAAAGGCTGTTTGATCCTTGCTGATTATGATTGCTTTTGAGATGAAGAGAGTGGTTTTTGCAGTTCTTATATTTTAGAATGGTTATTTTCTTATCTTTGGGATAGCAGAGAATTTCTAAGAAGGATTCTGTAGGATTAAGATGAAATTAATCAAGAACAGGGTTCAAATCGGGGGCTTAGGAAGACCCTGAGCTCACCTCCTCCCACCAACACAGCAAAACTACAGCTACATATAGAACAATTCTCTCTGAAGAAGATCTGAAAACTAAACAGTTCCTCCACACAAAGGATAAAAAGGCCACAGAGAGATGGATAGGAGAGGCAGAGGCATGATCTTGCAAAAAACCCTACCCTTAGTGTGGCAATTCACAAACAGGAAGACAAAAACAGGGCACATCCCTGAGGAGCATGGGGTTTGAGCCCCGCATCAGGCACCCCAACCCTTGGGACCTGCACCAGAGAAACAAGCCCCCAAAATATCTGGCTTGTGTCTGAGAGACCCAAAAGGCTATGAGAAACTAAGACTCCACTCTTTCTGTTTTAAAAGGTTTATTTATTATTTTAGAGAGAGAGCAAGAGAGTGGAAGGAGGGGCAGAGCGAAAGAATCTCAAGCAGACTTTCCACTGAGTGTGGAGCCCAACGTAGGTCTCAGTCTCACAACCATGAGATCATGAACTGCACCAAAACCAAGAGTCGGACACTCAACCAACTGAGCCACCCAGGCACTCCTAAGACTCCACTCTTAAAGGGCATATGCACAGACTTACTTATCCCAGGACCCAGTGCAAACACAATAAGTTGAAAAACACCTAGACTACATACAAAGGAGATTCATTGGCTAATCTTAAAGTGTCTTCTGGAAGGGCAGGGGTCTCTTGGAACTCTTCTGAGGCATGGAGGTGCTGGCAAGTATCATTTTTGCATTCTCCCTCTACCCTATCAGCACTGCTTGCTCTATATCTAGGCTCTACTATGGCCCTACACTGCTAAACCTGACAGGTGAGCTTTCCCCAGCCTGGGACTCCACCACAGCCCAACCAAAGCCAGCATATGTGCACAGGCCACACAGGGGATGCCCCTTGAATTCCTGGCTCTGGTGACCAGGCTGGTTATATTTCTGAGCCCCGTGGGATTGAAATAAGCAGGGCGACAGTTCTTGGCAGGTTACCACCACCAGGATACTGCAGAGACTAAGACTGAGACACCCCCGGTCTTCCTGTGATCAATCCTTCAAGACTGGGAGAGAGAGTTCTTTCACCTAATGCAAAGAAACCAACACAGAGAGTTGAACAAAATGAAAGACAACCAACCAAACAACAACAACAACAACAACAACAGAGGAATATGTTCTAAATGAAGAACAAGATGAAACTCCAGGGAGGAAAAAAAGAAGAAAAGAAAAGAAAAAAGAGAGAGAAAAAGAAAGAAAAAAACCTTAATGAAACAGAGATAAGTAATTTACCTGATAAAGAGTTCAAAGTAGTGGTCATAAAGATGTTCAGCAATCTTGGGAGAAGAATGGGTGAACACAGAGAGAATTTCAACAAAGACAGAAAATATAAAAAAAATAGTACCAGACAGAAGTCATAGATCTTAAAAATACAGTAACCAAACTGAAATATACATTATAGGGGTTCAACAACAGACTAGATAAAGCACAAGAAAGGATCAGTAACCCAGAAGACAGGGCAGTGCAAGTCACCCAAACAGAGCAGGAAAAAGAAAAAATAATCTGAAAAAATGAAGATCAGTTAAGAAACCTATAGGACAACATCAGGTGGAACAACATTTGCATATTAGAGGTCCTAGTAAGAGAAAAGAGAGAGAAAGGAACAGAAAACTTATTTGAAAATATAATGGTTGAAAACTACTCTAACCTGGAGGATAAAACATATATCCATGTCCAGGAAGCCTAGAGTTTAAACTAAGATGAACCTGAAGAGATCTGTACTAAGATACATTATATTAAAATGTCAAAATTCAAAGATAAAGAGAGAATCTTATAACCAAGAGGAAAACTTGTTACAAATAAAGGAACCTCCACAAGATGATCAGCAGATTTTTCAGCAGAAACTTGGCAGGCCGGAAAAGAGTGACATGATATATTCAAAGTGCTGAAAACAAAAAAAAATGTCCAAGCATGACTGCTCGCCCAGCAAGATTTTCAGAATTGAGGAGAGATAAAGAGTTTTCCAGATAAGCAAAAACTAAAGGAGTTCACCACCACTAAACCAGCCCTACCAGAAATGTTAAAGAGATGTCTTTAAGATGGAAAGGAAGGGCATTAACTAGTACCAAGAAAACATATGAAAGTAAAAATTTCCCTAGTAAAGGTAAATATATATTAAATGTAGTAAACTAATCACTTATAAGGCTAGCATGAAGATTAAAAGACAAAAGTAGTAAAACAAATAACTAAAACTACAACAATTAGTTAGGGTATATATACAAAATGATGTAAAGGGTGACATCAAAAGCATAAAAGGTGGGACTGGGGGTAAAAATGTAGAATTTCAGAATGTGTTCATACTTAACTTGGTACCAACTTAAAACAGACTGGTGTATAAACATAGGCTTATATTTGTAAGTCTCATGGTGACCACAAAACAAAAGCCTATGGCATATACAAAAAATATAATGAAAATGGAATCTAAACATAACACTAAAGAAAGCCATCAAACCACAAGAGAAGAAAGCAAGAGAAGGAGAAAGAACAGAGGGAAATGATGAAAAGCCAGAAAACAATTAACAAAATGGCAGTATGCACCTACCTATACCTATAATGACTTTAAACATAAATGGATTAAATTCTTTAATCAAAAGACATGGAGTGGCTGAATGGATTTAATTTTGTGTGCTCCCTAACAAGAGACTCACTTTAGATGTAAGGACACACAGAGACTGAAAGTAAATTGCTGGGAAAAGATGTTCCATGCAAACAGAAACCAAAAAACAGTTGGGATAGCTATGCTTGTATCATACAAAATAGACTTTAAAACAAAAGACTATAATAAGAGACAAAGATGGGCATTACATAATGATATAGGGCTCAATCCAGTGAGAAGAAAAAACATTTGTAAATATATATTTTTTTAGTTTTGTTAACATTTGTAAATATTTATGTACCCAATATAGATTAGGAGCACCTAAACATATAAACAAATATTAACAGACCTAAAGGGAGAAATTGAGAGCAATATAACTATAGTAGGGGGACGTAACACCCCATATTCATCAATGGATGGCTCATCCAGACAGAATATCAATATCAATGTGGAAACACTGGCTTTCAATGACACATTAGATCATTTACTAGATATATACAGAACATTCTGTCCATAAGCAGCAGAATATACATTCTTCTCAAGTACACACAACATTCTCCAGGATCGGTCATATGCTAGGCCACAAAAAAAGTCTCAAGAAATTTAAGAAGATTGAAATTATACCAAATATCTTTTTAGACCATAATTGTATGAAACCAGAAGTCAATCACAAATAGAAAACTGGAAAAATCACAAATATGTGGAGATTTAAAAACGTGCTACTGAACAACCAATAGGTCAATGAAAAAATAAAAAAATATCTTGAGACAAATGAAAGTGGAGAAGTCACATACCAAAATTTAAAAAAAGTCACACACACACACCAAAAGCAGTTCTTTTTTTTTTTTTTTTTTTTAAAGATTTTATTTATTCATTTGACACAGAGAAATTACAAGTAGGCAGAGAGGCAGGCAGAGAGAGAGGAGAGAGGAGGAAGCAGGCTCCCTGCCGAGCAGAGAGCCCGATGTGGGCCTCGATCCCAGGACCCTGGGATCATGACCTGAGCCGAAGGCAGCGGCTTTAACCCACTGAGCCACCCAGGCGCCCTTTTTTTTTTTTTTTTTTTTAAAGATTTTATTTACCAAAAGCAGTTCTAAGAGGGAAGTTTTTAGTTATATAGGGCTACTTCAAGAAATCAGAAAAATCTCAAATAAATAATTTTACATGTAAAGGAACTAGGAAAATAGGAATAAATGAATCCCAAAGTTAAAAGAAGGAAGAAAATAATAAGCATCAGAGTGGAAATAAATAAAATAGAGACTAAAGAGACAATAGAAAAAAAATCAATGAGCTTGTTCTTTGAAAAGATAAACAGAATTGATAAAGTTTTAGCTCCATTCACTAAGAAAAAAAAGAGAGGACTCAAATAAAATCAGAAATGAAAGAGAGTAAGTTATAATTGACACCAAAAAGATACAAAGGACCTACTGTGAGACTAATATGAAGAATTATATGCCAATAAATTGGACAAGCCAGGAAAAAAGTATATAAATCCCCAGAAACATATACTCTTTAAGACTGAATCATGAGGAAATAGAAAATCTGAATAGACCAATTACTAGCAAGACGGTTGCTAGTCCCAACAAACAACAGTCCAGGACCAGATGGCTTACCGGTGAATTCTACTAAATATTCAAAGACGATCTAATACCTATCCTTCTCAAAATATTTCAAAAAATTGCAGAGGATGGAAAACTTCCAAACTCATTTTATGAGGCCAACCAGACCCTGATACTGAAACCAGATATAAGGACACCAACAAAGAAAAAAAAGAAAAGAAAAGAAAGAAAGAAAATTATAGGCCAGTATCCCTAATGAGCATAGATGCAAAACCCCTCAACAAAATATTAGCAGACCAAATTCAAATAACACATTAAAAAGATCATACACCACCATCAAGTGGGATTTATTCCAGGGATGCAAGGATGATTCAAGATCCAAAAATCAATAAAAGTGACACCACATTAACCAAATGAAGTATAAAAATCATATAATCGTCTCAATAGATGCAGAAAAAGCATTTGGTAAATTCAACATCTATTTATGATAAAAAGTTTCCACAAAGCAGGTATAGAGGGATTGTACCCCCACATGATAAAGGCCATATATGACAAGCCTACAGCTAACATCACACTCAATGGTGAAAAGAAGAGAAAGCTTATCCTCTAAGATCAAGGACAAGACAAGGATGCCCATATTTGCCACTGATATGTAACATGGTATTGGGAGTCCTAACCAAAGCAATTAGGAAGAAAATGATATAAAATGTGTTCCAATTGGAAAGGAAGAAGTAAAACTGTCATTGTTTGCAGGCATCATGATTTTATATATAGAAAACCCTGAAGATTCTGCCAAAAAATTGTTGTAACTAATAAACAAATTTATTAAAGTTGCAGGATACAAAAATCAATATACAAAAATCTGTTGTTTTTTAATACACTGATAATGAACTACCAGAAAGAGAAATTAATAAAAACAATCCTGTTTATAATTGCATCAAAAACAATAGAATACCTAGGGATACATTTAACCAAGGAGGTAGGAGACCTGTATACTGAAAACTGACATTGATGAAAGAAATTGAAGAAGACACAAATAAATGGAAAGATACTCTGTGTTCATGAATTGGAAGAATTAGTATTGTCAAATGCCCATACTACCCAAAGCAGTCTATAGATTCAGTGAAATCCCTATCAAAACTCCAATGGCACTTTTCACAGAACTAGAACAAATAATTCTAAACTTTGTATGGAACCACAAAGACCCTGAAAACCAAAGCAATCTTGAGAATGAAGGACAAAGCTGGAGATATTATGTTTCCTGATTTCAAACTGTACTACAAAGGTATAGTAATCAACACAGTATGGTATTGGCATAAGAGCAGATACATAGATTCATGGAGCAGAATAGACAGCCCAGAAATAAACCATGAATACCAGGTCAATTAATTCATGACAAAGGAGCCAAGAATACACAGTGGGAAAAGGACAGTTTGTTTAAAACATGTTGTTGGGAAAACTGGACAGCCATGTGCCCAAGAATGAAACTGGACCACTAAACCAAACATAGGCAGTAAGTTCCTTGATATTGGTCTTAGCAATGTTTTGGGTTCTTTTTTTTTCTCTGTTTGTTTGGGTTTGTTGGCTGGTTGATTGGTTGGTTGGTTTTGAATCTGGCTCCAAACGCAAGGGCAACAGAAGCAAAAATAAACAAGTGGGATTACATCAAACTAAAAAGCTTCTGCATAGTGAAGGAAATAATTAACAAAATAAAAAGGCAACCTACTGAATGGGAGAAGATATTTGCAAATTGTATATCTAATAAGGGGTTAAAAATCCAAAATATATAAAGAATGCATACAACTTAAAAATAAAAACACAACTAACCTGGTTTAAAAATGGGCAGAGGATATGAATAGACCTTTCTCCAAAGAAAACATACATATGGCCAATAGGTACATGAAAAGATGCTCAACATCACTCATCATCAGGGAAATGCAAATCAAAACCACAATGAGATGCCACCTCACACCCGTCGGAATGAGTATTATCAAAAAGATAAGAGATAACAAATATTGGCAAGAATGTGGAGAAACAGGAATCCTCGTGCACTAATGGTGGAAATATAAATTGGTACAACCATTATGGAAAACAGTAATAGGTCCCTCAGAAATCTATAAATAGAACTATCATATGATCCAGCAATTCCACTTCCGAGTATCAATCCAAAGAAAATGAGGGGGTGTAATGTACAGCATAGTGACTACAGTCAATAATATTATATTCAGTATTATGTAACTTGATATGGTTACAAGGGGGAAGTAGACTCACCGTGATGATCATTTCACAGTGTATACATAAATCATTATTTTGTACATTTGAAATTAACATATTTCAATTGTATCTCAATAAAAAAAAGAGCTTAACTAGCTGAAAAATATGAAATTAATATATATGATTCCTCAAGGGTTTACATTGTATTATAAGGATATTTCTGGGGTGCCTGAATGTCTCAGTTGGTTAAGCATCCAACTCTTGATCTCAGCTCAGGTTTTGATCTCAGGGTCATGAGCTCTAGTCCTGAACTGGACTCCATGCTGGGCGTGGAGCCTATAAATTAACAAAAAAAGAAAAAAGAAAAAAGATAATATTTCTTTGAACAATATGATTAGGTCCTGAGATTATTAAATCAAACTTTAGTAAAAACTATCACAGTTCATTTATCTTTACTCCATCAACAAACTGGGCTCACATAACGGTTCTAAATATTTGACCTTGAAAATGATATATATTTGTTTATTCTTTCAATTTGTTTATTGGCTTTTTTCCCCCACAAATAATGATCGGAGGCTTTGATATCTACATTGGGATGAAATGTTACCACACACTGAGTTGAGAGTTACAGCAACAATAGAAACATCATTTCTAGGAGTGAAATATACAGTGCGAGGCACTCATAGACATTGTTGATATTACAACTAATGATGAAATTCCAGATAAAATTTAGCAGCAGTGGATAGCTTTTATCATTAATTATTCTTATGTTTACACATAAATTCCAAAGGCTAAATGGTTCATGGAGTGTTTATCCCTCAGCTTTGGCATTATCATTTGGGGCCATGTTTTCTTAGTTATTCATTACATTTCTGTCTGCCTCACCAGCCAGTAAATATCTGGAGCACATAGATCATGCTCTATTATCTCTGATCGCTGTTCTCTTCCACAAGTGCTCTGGGTATGGTAGCCAACAAATGTTTGTCAAATTGTTAAGGTTTATTCAGATTATCTTTTATCCCTAATCGTAAGTGCTTCCATATGAAAATGTTGAGTAGAGGGACTCCCTGCTGTTTTATATGTATAATGAGTACCTTGTGGAATGCAAGGATTGTTTTGTCACTGGTTGCCTATGGCCTGTATTTAAGTTAGTAAGACACAGTGACTTTGGGAAATAAGCTATTTCCTTGTTTGAAAGGAGAATAGAAGGTAGTAGGTGAACTGACACATTGATTTCTGCTTCAGCAGTTAGCTCTGTTACCCACATAAAAATCGAACCCTGGAAGTGTTGAACACTTTTTTACTGACATGATGCCAAACAAAACATTTTGTTGTACCTATTTCTTTGTAACATAGATGGGTTCAGTTGTGTGTGTATTGTTACTATATCCCATGCAGCCTGGCCAAAGGAACAAAATCCTACTCTCCAAAACCCAAGCCATCTGTCTTGAAAGATGCTTATGATATACATACCTTCCCACCCAGTAAATGGTACAGTTATTTTGTCTAGATGACATCTAACTTTATTATTTTATGAACAAGTTGTTTTTACTTCTGTAGAGTCTTTGTCCTCCCACTGCCTAACCCCCACCCTCCTTCCTTTAATTGAGGAATTCCTTAATTTATTTGAATGGTGAGGGAGGAAAGTACTGATAGTGCCATTCAGACTGTATCTTTAGAAAGAAACAGACTTGAGGTGTAAGTCTCCTGGAGCCGGAACAATAGGGTTGGTTTTAGGATTCTTGGATTCTATTCATTAATTTAGTAATTGATCATTCAAAAATATTTACCAAGTACTTACTACATGCAGAAATCAGTGCTAAATGCTGGGAATACAAGGACATGGCGAATGAACGCTAAGTGGGCCTTTGTAGAGAAAATGACAGTGGGCCTTTGTAGAGAAAATACACATATAATAGTGTGAACTATAGTGTGAAAATACACATATATACACACATACAAATAATACACATATATATCACAAATTTCAATCAGTGCTCCAGGTAAAAAGTACAGGATACTCTGAGAGTATACGAGAACCTGACCCAGAATTAGGCAGCGGAAAAGGCAGCCCTGAGTTCAGAGGTGACATGAGTGAGGTGCATTTCAGGCATATGAAACAACATCCCAGAGGTTCCAATATAGGGTGTATTCTCGGAAACTAGGGGAGCCCCATGTGGTTCGAGCACAGAAGATGAAAGGCCAGTGAGGTAGGCAGGGGGTCTCCACCACTGAGGAAGTTTTAGACTCTGCAAACAATTAAGGACTTTTCCCCAAAAAGCTGAAGTCTAAACTTACTCAACAATTCATTCAACAAGTAGTTATTAGGAATTATTTAAGTCTCGAAATCTTCATCAATGAACCAAATGCCCAGCCCTCTTATAGCTTTCATTCTAGTTAGAGGAGATGGAAAACCAAAAAGGTAAACAAAGAAATATATAATATGTCAGGTAGTGAAAAGTGCTTCGAAGACAAATGAAAAAGTGTAAAAGAGAGCTTCATGAATGGGAAGGTGGTATTTGCCATAAGGGGTCAGAGTAGGTCTGTTAAATGAATAAAAAGGAAACCAGTGATTTTTCCAGTGACTCTCGATTATAAGTCCTAGAACGGATGATCTCAGTCTGAACTGGTCCATTTCCCCACAGGTATTTCTTTGTGGTTGAAGAAGACAATACTCCATTATCAGTCACAGTGACTCCCTGTGATGCACCTTTAGAATGGAAACTGAGTCTTCAAGACCTGCCAGAGGACGCAAGTGGGGAAGGCTCCGGTAAGCAGCATGTTAAATCTGGCCTGGACCTCGGAATGGATAACTGAAAGACCCGTGACCTAGACAGCCTTCGGTCTGTAAGAAAAAGCAGCATGGATACATTGGGGAAGACGCTTGGAGACCTTGCAATGGGGATGAGAGAATTGGGGGATGGCACCAAATGACAGTGATCTTGGTACAGTAAACAGTTAAGAGAGACAGACTCAGAGCCTGAAGGGGTAAGGAAAATGGGAAGGTTTGGACTAGCCTCTCTAGCTGTGGTTTGCAATCTCATCCAAACATTGGAATCAGCATGGGGGCTTTAAAAATTACCAGTGCCTGGATCCCACACTTAGAGGTTCTTATTTAATTGTCCTGGAGTGTGATCTGGATATTGGGACCCATAGGCAATTCTGGTATGCAGCCAAGATCTCTGGGGAGTAAAGGGTGGGACCGGAAAGAGGAGTAAAAAAGCATTGAGCACCACTGAAAGGCCAAGATGACAAGAAAGTCAGTAGGAGGGGTATGTTAGGCATTTAAAGAAGATGCAGATGGTGGAAACCAAACACCAAGATACAGGGAAATGAGAAGAGTCCTTATGAGGCTCTGGGGTGACTTGCTCCTTTTAAGGGGTGAAGGCATCCCAGTTTAAAGGTGAAGGCTTGGTCACTGGTGCCACACAAAGGATGGCAGCAGGTGTGCTACTCATAGGGATGAAGATGGCAGAGAGTTGTAACTAGGAAAATATGGGAAGTACGTCATCAGGGGAGATAGAGAATAAATAACGGTGTGAGATCGTTCATCTCCTGGTTTGGGAATATGAAATTCTACATCCCTCACTTAACTTGCAGTAATAAGCTGAACAAAGTACATTCCCACACTGGCTACCCAATCCTTCACCAAGTCCTGTAAGCTTATCTGATGTCTATGTGATATCTGATATTAAGAATAAAAAGATAGAAAAAAATTAGTTTGGTTTCAGTACTTTCCTTCTATTATTCCTAGGTATATGTTCTCTACACTGAAAATTAGGTGCTCTTACTGGTGCTTCATATTCTGTATTTTAATGAGAGACTGTCCAGTCCTAGTAACAAGAGTAAAACTAGTGAAACGGCTGGCCATCAAAATGCAATCAAATTGAATCCTTTTCATAAGCAGATTGATAGTAGGGATTAATCTCTAACAGGCTTACAGTCTTTGACCTAAAGCTTTCAGTAATGGGAGTCTATCCTGAAGCCTAAATTTAAATTCAGAAAAGCCTAACATGTATGTATGTATGTAGATAGATAGAAAGATAGATGGCACTATCTTAAATGGTCAAAAATTGACTAATGGTATTATTTATGTATTTATGAAAATATTCTTTTAAAAATTATTATTTTATTATAAAATAATAGTTTTAAGTGAGAAAGACAGGATTCAAAATGGAGGTTCATCTGGGAACATATACATATGAGAATAAATGTTATTAAGTTATAGAGAAAGATGAAAAAGAATAATATCGGTTGCATAAAAACATGTAAAGGACTGAGTGGAAATGAATCAAAATATTAACGAAAGACTGTCTTGGGATCATGAATTAACGGATGATGTTTTTTTATCTTTTTCTTTTTCTCTATTTCTCAATTATCTACTGGAAACATAATTTGTTTAAGATCGATCGATGTATTTACTTTAGAGAGAGAGAGCACAAGTGGGGAGAGGGGCGGAGGGAGAGGAAGAGAGAATCCCACGCAGACCCTGAGTGGAAGTCGGACGCTTCACTGACCCAGCCACCCACGCGCCCCACATTATTACTTTTAAAACAGAGAAAACAGAAGATAGTCTTAAAAGCCGAATCTAACGTCGGCAAGCCACCGTGCCCAGCCTGACCCATAGCTTGCGTTTCTCTCCTGTCTTCTAGGTGAGCCCGAGCCTCTGGAGCAACAGAGGCAGCAGATCATTCACGAGGAAGGCACGGAATTATTCTCCTACAAAGGCAATGATGTGGAGTATTTCATATCTTCTAGTTCTCCATCTGGTTTGTATCAACTGGAGCTCCTTTCAACCGAGAAAGACACGCACTTCAAAGTCTACGCCACCACCACCCCGGAGTCTGACCAACCCTACCCCGAATTACCTTACGACCCAAGGGTAGATGTGACCTCCCTGGGACGCACCACGGTCACTTTGGCCTGGAAACCGAGCCCCACGGCCTCTTTGCTGAAACAACCCATTCAGTACTGTGTGGTCATCAACAAGGAGCACAATTTCAAAAGTCTCTGTGCGGTAGAAGCCAAGCTGAGCGCAGACGACGCTTTTATGACGGCTCCCAAACCCGGTCTGGACTTCAGCCCCTTTGACTTCGCCCACTTCGGGTTTCCTCCGGAGAATTCGGGCAAAGAGCGCAGCTTCCTGGCGAAGCCTTCTCCCAAACTGGGGCGGCACGTCTACTCGCGGCCCAGGGTGGACATTCAGAAGATCTGCATCGGGAACAAGAACATCTTCACCGTGTCGGATCTGAAGCCCGACACGCAGTACTACTTCGACGTCTTCGTGGCCAACAGCAACAGCAACACGAGCACGGCGTACGTGGGCACCTTCGCCAGGACCAAGGAAGAAGCCCAACAGAAGACAGTCGAGCTCAAGGACGGCAAAGTGACGGACGTGTTCGTCAAACGGAAGGGAGCCAAGTTTTTACGCTTCGCGCCCGTCTCTTCTCACCAAAAAGTCACTCTCTTCGTTCACTCGTGTCTGGACGCTGTTCAAATCCAGGTGAGAAGGGATGGGAAACTTCTCCTGTCTCAGAATGTGGAAGGCATCCGGCACTTTCAGCTCCGAGGAAAGCCCAAAGCCAAGTATCTCGTCCGACTGAAGGGACACAAGAAAGGGGCGTCGATGTTGAAGATCCTGGCCACCACGAGGCCGAGCAAGCAGCCGTTTCCCTCTCTGCCTGAAGACACTCGTGTCAAAGCCTTCGACAAGCTGCGCACCTGCTCTTCGGCCACCGTGGCGTGGCTGGGCACTCAGGAGAGGAACAAGTTCTGCGTCTACAAAAGGGAAGTGGACGAGAGCTACAACGAAGACCAGAAGAGAAGAGAGCAAAACCAGTGCCTGGGACCAGACACGAGGAAGAAGTCGGAAAAGGTCCTCTGTAAATATTTCCACAGTCAAAACCTACAGAAAGCAGTGACCACGGAAACGATTAAGGGACTTCTGCCTGGAAAGTCTTACCTGCTGGATGTGTATGTAATAGGACACGGGGGGCACTCGGTCAAGTATCAAAGTAAAGTCGTGAAAACCAGGAAGTTCTGTTAGTTACCTTGCAGGGCGAGATGCTATGACATAGACCTGCAGGAGAGACGCGGAATCACTTTAAGTATAAACGGACTACTCCCATGGCAGAGAGAAGTGGTGACCGGTCCTTGGACTGTGGACGGAAGGATATCAACTTGTGTATATTGGTGTTTATAGGAGAAACTGTTGAGGAGTCTTGTTCTAGCGTGCCTCAGTGGTACCTAATGTGCGTCTGCTGCCCGTTGCTGTCAAAGAGAGAGGGCATCTGGAAGGAACTGCCATCCCTTGCTTTGACCACTGCATGAACTGCTTCTAAATTATTTTATTACCTGAAAATTTAAAATATGCCATTCATTGCACACATCCACAAATGCAAATCATTCCTCTCTATAGATGCTAGGATATATATAAATTATTTTATAAAGTCTTGTTTTAAATGTCAGTGTTTCTATGATTGTAAACTATTAAATTCTTTTCCTGTTAAAGTACAGATCTAATCTAAGTATATAATTAAGTGGACAGCCCTCTAGTCAGTTATATTGCTATTGTAAATTCTTATCTGTTGAGTAAAATGTTTAAATACTGTATGTATCTCATGTACAAAGTTGACATACATTATATTCATGTACATAAAATTAAAGATATTAGATTATATACTGTTCATTTTCCCAAGCAGCTACCACGGTGTATTCAATTTCTATTCTGTTCACAAAACTGCGCCCTTCTATAATTTGGCACCAGAATCAACCCTCTCTGTAATAGTTAAAATAGCATGCTGCATCTCTCCAAAGTTACTGTGGCATTAGAGATACTACAGTTTACTTTCGGACACTGAGTTGGAGCCAGGTGTCATGAGAGTTGAGGGAGTTCCAACAGACTTGTTTTAAAAGAATAGGAAAAAAAAAAAAGAATAGGTTAAGTCAAACACTGTAGCTCAATAAGGATTCAATAGGTATTTCTTAACAGCCTAAAATATATTACATTTATTTTAAAAATAAGCATCTATTTTAAGTACAAAATTGGGATATCCCAAGTATTTTCCATCTGCTTGAATATTAGCAAGATAACGATTTTAATGTCTATCTGAAGCAATCTAGCAACCACCAATTAGGACTTTATTTGGTAACTAGGAGAAGACAGAAGCTACTGTTTTGATAACATTAACGGTCCAATACTTTGATTTTTCATGAATTTTTATATAAAGTAATTTTGGCATAATATAAAATTTAGGCAAATAATAACAGAAACCATTTAGCAAAGACGGCACAAAGAGCACCTTTAGATAATTTCATTCTCCATGGTTCTATACATGAGCTGTCATGAGAACATTAGATCAGGATTCAGAAGAGTGTAGAATTTGCGATCACCTAAGCTATATAACTTTAGGAAGATCTGTTAACTCCCACTGTCCCCCTTGCCCATTTATAAATTGGGTGGTGACAGATTTGGATAAGATGACATTAGATGATACTCGGGATTATAAGACATTGTCTTTGGTAGAATTCTATGATTCTGAAATTACAAAGTGCTCCCGTAACTGCAAGTGGGGACAGACGCAATCTCTTGACCTCTGCACTGTCCCCCACATGCTGGCACCAGGCTTCACATGGTCGGCAAGTGTCAGTAGCATTCTTACAGAGCGGAGGATCACTATGGCTGAGGTAGGATACGTGGTGGTTGTTTTGAAAGGTCCTCTGATCACCTGAGGATAAAATATGTCCCCTAAAAATCCATCATCCGACTCCTCTGGGCTATGATATCAAAAGAAAATTGATCACATCTATATAAAACAGTTATGATACCCGAAAGAATATTAAAAAAGAAAAAAGGGACATGTGCCCGGTGGCCATGTAGCCAATCAACCTGGAAGGAGGACTTAAAATTGACAACATCCCAGAGATGTTACATCCTAAGCTGTAAACGGGGTGCATTTGGAAGGAGAAGTGATTTTCTCCTATTACTCGCAAATGTGTTATTATAAAGTGGTGTGCTAAATGGAACGACAGTGGATCAAAGAGTTATTGCAGCTTCTGAAGGCGATGGGCTTACTCTCAGATACTGCTTAATGCCTGTGAACCCCTGGGAACCCGGCCAAGTCAATTTAACCAAGCTTTTACCTTTCAGCCCGCTGTGGTGGTGGTTTCTACGTAGTCTGGATAAATTTGAGAATTCTTTCATGTCCCCAGTGAAATTTGCCTTTTAGAACTTACAGGAAAATTAAATACACATTGTGAAACTTCTATCACTTATTAAAAAAAAAGGGAAAAGCCTATTAAAAATAAAGATCTCATTTACTAATGTGTTAGATTTTTAGGAGCACTCAGGTGAACTGGAGACAAGGAAGAGAAACTTGTTCTTAATTAACAAAGAACTAAAAAGTTGCTAATACAAAAGCACCACCTTGTCTATGTTAAAATCCTAGGACAGCTGTTTTGTGAACAGAGCGTTTAGAATCCCAAGGAGAGCCACAGTATCATGGAGGAGGGAAGAATCTTTGAGGACATTTAGTTCAAGGTCACGATTTTCATTTTTCAGGTACAAAAGAAATTGAAGACCAGAAATAAAAATAAAGTTCTCATAGTCAAACAGATAAGGAGTGGAATTGCCCAGATTCCAAAATACTCACCAGAATATAAATCACTAATTCTTGGGGGGTGGAGGGAGTCACTTGTGGGTCACTTTCTGAAAGGAAATAAATTTTTTCTTTTATTTATTATTGCAAAGCAACTTATTCCTAAAGGCCACTTCAGATTTTCTTAAGAATGTGTGTGTAACCTATAACTGACAATTTCAAACTTGTAAGAAAAAAATTATGTTTAGTTATTTTCAAAAACAGAATGCTTTAGGTTTTTATGCACACACAAACCTGGGGCTATAAGATCATTAATCAATTGTAATGATAAGCCCTGTAGTTTTTAAATCTAAAACTATTCAGAATCTATAAAAAATTATACCAGATGATTTTATTGGTTAAATTACTCTACAATTGATGTCTAGATTAATTTTTAAAATGTGCATGCATTAAAGGGTATGTGCTAGAAAGGATATATCCCTTTCTTATTTTTGTTACTCATTGTACCTTTGAAAAAATTATGATTTTGGTATCTCAAAAAGCCAAATGAGATGACTTCAATAAAAAAAATCACTTAGATGAACTTTACAGTATGAAATCAGCTTAATGGTGCTTAATAGGTTGGGAGGTCCAGATGCATTCAATGAAAACACACACACACACACACTTAGTTTTGTATACAATTCAATGGTTTGATGAACCCAAAACCACTCAGGATCTCTTCCAATACTTTACCAACCCCATTTAGAGATCATCTATTTCTACTACCTCATTTTATAGATGAAGAAATTGAGGCCCAACACGACTAGAACCCAGATTCCTATACTCCCGTTTTAACGTTCACCCTAGGACTTCATTTTCAGCATTTCCTTACTCCAGAAAGCATGCAGTGACTCACCCAGAATATACTTTTATGTCTCTAGTCTGTGACTGGTTTCAAAGCAAAACAAAACAAGTTAGCATCTAACTTGAAAAACAAGGTCATTTGGAGCCTCTCCAGCCACTTCCTTCCTCACTTTGATATGGTGTGATAGAGATAAAATCATCTGGGAACTTGACTTCGGCTTCTCTCACCAGCACCAAGACAAGTGACCACGGCCAGATTTCAGATGTCCTCTGTTTGTAGCTGTCCACAGGACCTGGGAGGAATCAGGGCACACTCATCTTTGGGTTTTTTCACAGAGCGTTTTAGCCAGAAAAATATACAGCCACTTGGGATTTGGGCCTTTGTTGTGGCTTTGAAGATGGAAAGTGGGAGAGAGGAGGGCCAGGAGATGAAATGGAGCATGGAGAAAAGTAGGGTTTTATCTAATTTCTTTCTCTAAGGGGCCTGAGAGAACAAGGGCAGTGAGAGATCTCCTATAGCTTAACTTTATTAAGATTTTAGATTCTGTTTTATGTGTAAAATTACACTGGAAAATTTGACCTAGATCACCCTCCTCTCTATTAAAATTGTATCCGCTGATTGATGTTCTCATTTCCCAGGGAGGGCCGATCGTGTTATTTGGATAAGATTTTCAGTTCTGTTTATTCACATTCCTCCTTCTCAATCTTTGAGAAACCAATCGAGCAATCAAAACTTAGAGATAAAGTTACTTAGAATGCCTTTTCATATCCACTCTTGTACCTCTTTCAAAGATATTTTTAAATACGTTTTCAAAGTGTAAAATAAATAGAAGGCTATTGATTGCCATCACAGACAAATAATTGGTTCCAAGATTGAAGAGTGCAGGGCCTTTGGCACAGTTATATCACCTTGTCTTTACTCAGATATTACTAAAGATGTGGCATCAGCTACCCCACGAGTGTTAGAGGGGGAGGAAAGTAGTTCAAGGAAGAACACTGAGTCCTTGAAAAAGACTCATTAATAAAGAGAAACAAGGATGCATGTAACTCATCATCCCATTGGGCTACAAGGGAGAACTTTCAGGTAAGTGTAAGGTTTTCTTGAAACTTGTCAGAAATGTAAAGTTTAGAGACTTCAAGCCAAGGACACATCAAGTGCCCTCCCGGGATGTAGATGTGTCCTGAGACTTTAGAATTTGAAATAATATTTGAATTGAGACAAAGGTGTAATACAGAGAAGTCCGGAGCAGATCAGTTCCCACTATGGGTGATGAGATCCAGACAGAAGAGTCTGGAAAAAATAATCATCTTATAATAAGACTTGTGATGAATGTGTTGCTTTGTTTTTGAGTCTGAAATTATTGTCTGAAACTGAGTTTTAAGCAGCAATTTCAAATTGTTTTGGTTCTCTCTCTTCTTGTATAAATACCTGGCAAGATTAATGTTACCATCATTTGGAAATAAGAAAAATCTATTTCTTGTCTATAGTTAGCTCTTGGTATAGTCCTTCCAACTTGTGTAAATAAGGCAGCACAGAATAATATAAAAAATTTTTAAATGAAGTTTTTAAAGATTTTATTTAGTTATTTTAGAGAGTGGGTGTGTGCAAGCAGGGGAGGGGCAGAGGGAGAGAGAGAAAGAATCCTCAAGCAGACTTCCCTGAACTCAGAGCCCAGTGTGGGGCTTGATCCCACAACCCTGAGATCATGACCTCAGAGCCAAAAGCAAGACGCTTAACAGACTGAGTCACCTAGGCACCCCATATGCAGTTGTTTTAAGATATACGTGACAAAACCCCAAATGTCCATCCTTAACGATAACTCTGACAGGATTTTGCTTCTGAGAAAAACTGTTTATATAACAAACAGAACCAAGTACATTAATACACAGCGGGGTTAGAAGTTAGACTGTTCAGTCTCATCCCTTCCTATTAAGTGAACTCAGACCTATTAAATAAGATTAATGTAATAGCTGCTTTTACCATTCAGGCTGGAAATGTTCCACAGAGCCAGAACAACAGCAGTTTTTAGAAGCAGCTTGTTACCCTCCAGAGTCACAGAAAAATCGCAGAGGCCTCTGTGTTTGTCTGACCCATTTCATGCTCATCTGCGGATCCATATGGCAAAGTAACTAGCTTGTGGCGTAACCATGTGATGGTTATAACAACAGATCTAGTCCGCTATATGAGCAATTTGCTAAGAGCAACTGGTGTAGTGACAAATATGGCTCTTTTCCAATGGCTGAGTTTCCATGTATCACAGCAGCCCCTAGTAGCCTCAGCAACATTTAATGTGTCCTGCTCTTTCTGGATGGAGGAGAAACTTACACCCGAGACAAGAGGCACGTGAGACAAGTGAGACAGACAAACAAGTACACATATACTTTTTAAAGAACCAAATAAAAATATAACCAGTTTTGTTATGGTAAAATGTCACTTTCAGAATAGTTTTTAAAGAAATAACAGACTCTTTGGGCTGGCTATTTTTGAATGGCAGTATTGAGTATCTCCTTCCTGCTGAAGAAAGCGTACCATTCTTCCTCAAATAAAGAGTCCAAGATCTAAATGACAGGTCACTGTATTTTTGCTTTTTTCCACCATGTACATGATAACGGTTATCCACGGGATATCTCTTCAGGTATGGAAAAAGATGACAAAGATATGACAGCAGGGTAAGATCACAACATTGACATTTAAATTGCTTGTGTTTTGTGCAAGTTCCGTGGACTAATGGCAGAGAGCAGCGCTTCAAATACAGCTGTGTGCTGAACAAACTTGACTGCTCTAAATTCTGAACGCCCGCTCCTTTGCCAATTCCACCGGCAAGCGTTCAGGGAGATCTGAGTTGAAATGTGCAGATAAAAACTCAGTTCTCGGGGTTCCGGTGCCAAAGCATACAGAATACTTACAGTCTGCTATGGAAATCTTGGAAGTACAGAACTTCTGTTTTTAATGTCTCTGTGGATTTAAGACAGTTCTTAGACTACTTACTACCTTTCATAAAATGTACTCCTACTTTAAAAATCTCTTGGTAGCTTACCTATATTAAAAAGAATACTTTCAATTCCACTGAGTTTTCTCTTCTCTATTGAAGTTAAACAAGCTTCTAGGAGAAAGGACAGTGGTAGAAAGAGTGTAGTAGAAACAGGACTTTGGGTATGTGGGGTTTTTTGTTTTTTTGTTTTTTTGTTTTTTTGGTTTTTTTTTAGCTTCTGTGGACTTAAGCTTTCTCATTTGTAAAACGAGAAGACGGGTGATCTCTAAGATTCCTTTTGGAAAAGCAGGGGAAACGAACAACCTTTAAGCACATACTGAGTGCCAAGCACGGGAAATACAGTTATTTAATCCTAACAACTCTGAGATGAAGACATTATTGTAGTCTCAGGGAACAGACAAGTAACCTAAAGAACAAAGGAATTACATAATGTGCTCAAGGTCACAAAGTGGATACAAAGTGGATACATCTGGTTCCAAAGTCTTGTATCTTTCTCCTTCCACTTGTGTGGTTGCCAGCTCTAGAGCTCATTAGTGAACCAGAATTCATCAGAATAGAATACATGAAGAGTAGACTGATAAAAATGGGAAAAAGTTAAAATACGTTTAAAGCTTGCCCCGGACATTTAGAAACAAACGATCTTTGACATAGATAAATGCAGAGAGCTAGAGACAGAAGAGAAATCATTCACAAAATAGTGCTAAATTCCTCTGACTAAGCAGAATTTTTCCGTTTTAATGATGTCTTATACTAAACCACAGCAACCTTGCTCGGTATTTGCATAAAGACCTTATTATGAAGAATTTGCTGCAATGCTTACATGTGATATAATGTGTGTCAGTAACATGATGCCAATAAACCTTTATTTAATGCTTCTGTGTTTTAGCACATGTCTGTGGTTGTTTTTGGTTTGTTTTTTTTTTAATTGTTTTTAGTTTTGTTTCAGTTTTGCCTTTATAGATATTTGGCTTCTTTTGTTATAGTTTTTTTAATGGGAGAAACTTACTGGGCCTTCATTCTATGTGAAGCCCTGGCCTGGGACATTTCAGCATTAATTCACATGACAGCCTTATGAGGTGGATGCTATTATTTCCCCCATTTTACTCATGAAGAAACAAACCAAAGGTCAGAGAAGTTAAGGTGCTTCCTCAACATGACACCGCTAAGAAGGGGAACAGCCCAGGGTCAAATCCAGGGTTTTAGATAAAGCCAATGCTGGAAGGGGTGACTTTTGTTCCTTGGTTTTGGTTTCTTTGGAATCCACTGGCACAAATTTACTTTTAAACTATGTAGGACTTGTGTTCATTCTAAGGATTTGCTTTGTTGGTGCACTGGGTACTTGCTATGAATATTCTTCTGATACACTTCCTTACATCTTTGCTTCCATACAAATTCTTCCTAAATATTTCTCATTTAAGAACCTCACATAGCTCTTGCCTGAGTTGCAGACAGAAAGCTGGTGAACACTGTGCCCTGCGTGGGGGAGGAAGGAAGGAGCTGATGACAAGATTCGGGTATTGCCTTTGGGACTAGGAACTTGGCTGATGCGGCTGGCTTCTTTTGGAGTCCTAGGCGATGCTAAAGAGGGATAAGGGCCCTGTTGTCTCTCTTATTCCTCCCCCACTTTAAAAACATTTTCTCCTAATTCCTAAGACAATGTCTGGTATTAAAAAACTCTTCAGCATGACTAAAACACATAACATGAAACTTGAATCGTTGCTCTAATTTCACTCCCCAAAGAAAACTACTTTGAACAATTCTGTTCACATGCCAATGCTTTTTCCCTTCCCTGTACAGAAACTAGTATTTATTATTACTATTCATGTTTCTCAAATATGGAGTTATACTAAAGACACAGTTTTGTAACCGGCTTTTATCATCGAACTTGATACTTTGGTCTTCAGTCCATGGCAGATTGATCTCATCTTTTTTTTTTTTTAAAGATTGTATTTATTTATTTGACAGAGAGAGAGACAGCAAGAAAGGGAACACAAGCAGGGGGAGTAGAGAGGGAGAAGCAGGCCTCTTGCTGAGCAGGGAGCCCGATGTGGGGCTTGATCCCAAGACACTGGGATCATGACCCCAGCCAAAGGCAGATTCCCCACGACTGAGCCACAAAACATGGCTTCTTCCCAGATGTTGCCCTCAGATGTGTACAGTCTGTATCAGCATACACACATGGTGGTGACCTACCTCAGTTACATATGAAACCATCCTCAAATTCAGTGCTGAATCAGCACCTACCTCTCCTGCATCCATTCAGAGAGTTTCCTCTCTCAACAAATGGCAATGACGCTCTTTGACCTGACTCTCGGGAGGCTGGTCATCTAAACCTCAAGGCCTGGACTTTCAGCATCCATCCTGGTAGGTCCCACATAGGACAGTTTTAGCAAGTATCCTGCTAGAATCCCTCACCCCGGATATCTGATAACTCTTGATATCTGACCAAACTCCTCATTCCTCACCACCCCCAGATACTATCTTATCATCCCGCCTTGTCTGCTGCAAGAATCCTGTTTGGTCAGTTTAGCCAGAATGACCATCCTCTCCTAGTCATTTTCCATCCACAGACCTCTTCCCCACCCTGCCCCTCGGCTGTGAATCCCTACTTTTCTTTGTTGTATCTGGACTCAAGCTCGGTCTCTCTCCCCTACTATAAATCTCACTGCAGTAGTCTCTAGACCCATCGTAACAGTCTTGAATAAAGTCTGTCTTACCCTTTTAACAGATGTTAGAATAACTTTCTTTAACATAAGTAAAACACTTTCAGAACGTGTCTTCATCTTACACCTCATCTGCATCTTTGTGGGAGTAGTCACCCCCACAACATGGAATTTTGCTTAGAGGTTAATGCACACATAATTCTAAGAAGCAGAGAAATATATTCAAGTGTTTGAGTTCAAAGGAAACGTTTCTGAAGCCCAGTTTAAGGGATTTTTATGTTAACATTTATATTAAACATTGTTTGGGATGATCCGTGTTTCTGTCCCACACTAATCAAGTTGACATTTGGCAAGTAAAACTGATGATCTACATTGTCCCTGAATCCAGGTAACATAGAGATTGGGTTAAAAACAGGTCACCTCCTAGCTTCTCTTTGACTATCATCCTTACAAACCTCTACCCCCCACCCACTTAATCCAATAAGAGCAAGGAAAGGAGTCCTTTCTAAGGACTCTTCACTCTGCAAGTGTCTTGAGCTGTAATCAGTTTCCTACTTGGGGAAGTAATAGTGAGGAAGGAAAGTATCTTATCTTTCCACCATTACTCCCAAACAATTCTGCAGTGAGTGAAAATGACAACCACAGTCAAGTCACCTTCAGGCTTTCTCCTTTGTATGCTGCCCTTGGAGCATCCAGAGAGGGGGCTGATAGGGCAGACACAAAAGAGCCAACAGCATCTCTGTCACCGGAGAGTTAAACTTAAAGCCACCTGTGAAAGGATTTCAGTCTAAAATGGAACCAGAGAATGTGAAATGGAGAACCTCACGCACTACCCTCAGGAAAATGAAACTTAAGAACCGAGAGACCGATTTCCCATAGAAAACCAAAACTTATCTCCTGACCACCGAACATCTGACAAGAATCTATCCCCATTCTCAAGCCAATGAATTAACTGACCAGAACTTGGCTGGACTTCTCACTCTTTGCACTCCTAGCCAGTAAGTACAACCCACACCATATCTTCAATGGCCTCCTTATGGGTTACTGCACTTAGGATTTCCTGGATTGCAATTCCTCTGCTGTTCCCAAGTAAGCTCAATTTTTGGTCATTTGAGCTTGCCTCAGTTACCTCCTTATTTAGGGTAACACACTTTTCTCTAACAAGAGCTTGAGCAAATAGCTTTAATATTCCTTTTTCATGCTCATTCCAAATTCTGATTTAACAAAACAACCATAAAAAAGTAAAAGGAAACTACTCTCAAGGGACCTATACTGGACTAAACTAAGAATTGAAAAGTATTTTTAAAGAGTGTATAATAAAAATTATTACTACATCTGCATTTTGGGTAAGATAAAATATACAGTTTATGCCAACATCTGGTTTGTTGTACATCTGATTTATATGTATTTACAAAAAAATTATATGTATTTTATGTAAATACACAGAGGATATGAAGTTATTTACAAAAAGCATGTATAGAATATAATGACCATAAAATATTTGTCTTGGATTTATACTCTCATGATCCAGAATGAGAATGCATTCTAGTTTTTCTTTCTCCTACTGCCTTTGTCTGGTTTTCTTAACAAAAGTTATCTTGGCCTCACAAAATTAATTGGGGAGCTTTCCTTTTTTCTTTATCCTCAGAAACAATTTGTATAGTATTAGGAGTTATTGGTTTCCTGAATATTTGATAAAACACACCTGGGAACCATCTGGTTCTGTTATCCTTTGGAACCTTATGACTACTTGTTCTATTTATTTACTAATCAACTCTACTCAGTTTTCCTATTCCCTCTTCAATCAAAAATTTAACTCATATTTTCCTTTAGAACTTGTCATTAAATTTTCAAATGCCCTATTCCAAAGTTGTTCATAGTATTATAGCCTTTAAATATTCTCTCTACATATAGTTTACTTTATTATGTTTCAAATTACTTGTGTTTTATTTTCTTAAAAGCATCTAATGACCTTATCTATTGTTTTATTTTTCTCAAAGAAAGCAGAAGCTTCTAAATGTTTTAATCTTCCAAATTTTCTAAAATGTTTCTTTCTTTATTATTATTCCTTTTGATATATTACATCCCTGTGATTTATTTATTTTATAACTGGAAGTTTGTACCTCTTGACCCCCTTCACGCATTTTGCCCACTCCCCAACACCCTTCCCTGGGCTCTAACTGAGAAGGATTTCAGTTCCCAACAGCCCTTGGTTCTCTTTGGATCTACTGGATGTGAGCCCTGTTGGTTCTCAGAGCCAGACATTTTGGGTGCTCATCTCTCCTTGCAGGACCCAAGGGTAGGGGTACCTTAAATAAGGCACAAACCCCTCACTCCTCATGAAGCTCCACATGTGTGAGATCCCTTCCAATCATAGGTCACAGCACGGGGTGGGTTTTTTTGTGAGACAGCTTCTCTGCCTCTCTTACCATCTTGATATGGCTCTTTTATCATTTGTTTTGAGGGAGCTGTTCAGTTAGTTTTCAGGTCTTTTTCAGGGAATTGTTTCATATGTAACTGTTGACTCAGTGTGTCTGTGGGAGGAGATGAGTTTGGTATCTTCCTACACCACCATCTTGGACCACCTCCTCTGGGGTTTATGTTAATTTCCAATGTTCGCTCTATTTCTTGCTTCCTTCTTCATTCTTTGCTTTTATTCTGTTTTTTAAAACACACGAGTTGATCACTTTGCTTATTTATCTTTACTTTGTTGTATTCTACCAGTATACCTTACTTAATGCATGCAAATTTTAAGAAATCATTTAAGAGGTCAGGGAATCCCAGAATGGAACACAGATTTTGACCAGAGAATCGAACTGTATTCCAAATGTATGAAATAGTTCCACTGTAGGGAATGGGGGGGAGGGGGAGCTGCTGACCTAAGTTACTTTGAAAATGTGTATAAGACTAAGAGCAAAAGAAACTACATGAGCACTGTAGTTCAGTTGATAAAGTTGTTTCCCACTGGGCTTAGTGTTAATTCTGATAATGGTATGCATGTATATTGGAATTTCCCCTTAGCTAAAATGCATGGCAGATGGAAAGACTGGGAGTTGGAATGGGAGTTTGCCAATAAGCAAGGAGTCAAGGAGGCTAGAGTGATCCATGTGGTAATGGAATAGAGTTGGAGATGCCATTATAATAAACTCACGTTTAAATTAAGATAGATACAGATATTTACATGCGGAAAATTTATCAATACACGTATATACACAGATGACCACACACATGTATTTCCATGCTTTGTCAGCTGAGAGGGCCTAGAAGCAATGATACCCCAATAGCAGTAAGCACAGCTAACACCCAGATCTTGGTTTCTGTTTTAGCCTATTTGGACTACTATAACAAAACACCGTCCTGGGTAGCTTATAAATGACAGAAATTTAATTCTCATAATTCTGAAAGCTACAAGCACAAGATCTGGGTGCCATTATGGTCAGGTTCTGGTGAAGGCCCCATGAAGGGCTGTGGACTGCCAACTTCTCAGTGTGTCCTTACACAATAGAAAGGATGAGCTAGCATTCTGGGTCTCTTTTATAAGGATACTAATTGCATTTATGTGGGCACTGCTCCCAAGAGCTAGTTACCTCCCAAAAGTCCCACCTCCTAATACCATCAGCTTAAGTGTTATGTTTTCAATATATGAATTTTGGGTTTGCGTTATTAAGGTCAATATCATCAGTGATACTGACCTTGACAGCAAGTACCCTGACATGATCTTCCATAGTCTTCCCAGATCCCAAAAACCCATAGCCCCAACCTAATCATGAGAAAATCATCAGAGAAACTCTGACTGAGGGACATTCTACAAAATATCTCAACCAGTACTCCTCAAAACTGTCAAGATCATCCAAAACAAGAAAAATCTGAGAAATGGTCACAGCTAAGAGAAGCCTAAAGACATTAAGAAAAACTAAGGAAATAACAGTGACGTATGGGCTTTGGTTAATAGTCACGCATCAGTATTGGTTCATCAGTTGTAACAAATGTGCTACAGTAATATATGATGCTAATGATAAGACAATTGGCTGTAAGGAATACAGGAATCCTCTGTGCTATCTTCGCAATTTTTCAGTAAGTCCAAAATTATTCTAAAAAGTTAAATATATTAAAAGAAGTAGATATTGCCTCGTGACCTTAGAAAAACCTTAGAAATGATTCCAGCATGGTCAAGTATTGAAAAATACAGTTTTCTAGTGAATTCACCAGAATGTTCTAGGTGTACATATATCCCTAGGTTCCTAAATGGATGTATCCCCTGCATTCAGGTTACTGAATATTTGCTGAGTGAATAAATGAATACACAAACCAATGTAAAACTGAAGTTACTGGGGTTTTTTTCTCATTCATTCATTCATTCATCAGTAGATATTTACTGAGTGCTGTCTATGGACCAGGCACCATGCTAGGTATTTGGTATATAATAGGGAAAAACCAGATACCATCACTGCCTTCCCAGAAAGTGTAGTCTAGCCAAAACTCAACTATTCTTTTTGACAGCCGAGTTGAGGCAGATACCCACTGAGGTTACTCCTGGCTCCTGCAGTAGCAATGTACAGCCAAGAGAGCCAAAGTCTAGCCCAAATATTTTCTGAGTCCTAAATATTTTAGCTTGGGGAGGAAAGGGAGAAGAAAGCATCCAATTCTTTAGAAGCAGTTTCGATCATTAAGATATAATTTAAATAAAACAAGAGAAGGAGGTAAAAGGAACTGACAGAATGAAGCCTTGTTTTTCAGGGATTGAGAGACCTTGGCCTTGACTCTGACATGTGCATACGTGTTAAAATGTGGAAGTTCCCACCTCGGCACTGTTCCCCTGGGCACAGCACGCAGCAGAACGTGGATCACTGGGTCGGGGCGGTGGGCGGGCAGACAGGACAGGGCCAGAGTGCTAGGTCAGAGCCCAGAGGTGTGCAGCTTGGAGCCAGTTTGCTATGATTTGAGCAGCAGGCAGAGGTTCACAAAGCATTGAGGAAGGAAGTAGAGCCTTCTAATGAAACCCATATATGCTTAAACCTGTCTATATTGACTACATGTGAGATACGCATCTTCACCAGGAAAATAAAGCTTAAATTAGCACAAGCCTAAGGGCAGACAGCCTTAAATTCAAATGCCAGCTCCTTCATCTACTAACCAGGTCACCTTGGACAAGTTGCTTTGTTAAGCAAACCAGAGCTCTGAAAGGGTAAGCAAACTGCCCAGATCATAAGGCTGAGCTTCAAAGTCATTCTCACTTCAATGCACAAGCCCTTTCCCTTTTCTGAAGCTGCCCTGCTGTTCAGAAAACCCTGAAGGACTGGGCATTGTTGCCACAAAGGGTCCGCTGCTTGTCCCCAAGAGAAGAAGGTCCAGCCTGAGTGGGGCCACACCTTGCCCCACCCCTTATTGGTGAACTGAAGTGCTGAATTAACTCAGCATTTTAATTAACTCAACAGGAGTGACTTCTCTTGCATTTTGCAACATATAATACAACCCTCAAGTAAATGAGGGGTATTCTAATACTCATATAAAATATTAAAGTAACAAAAGCTCAGGGTTACTCTCTAGTCAAAAATGCTGAAAACAACTTCACTTTTCCTTTGGATTTTGCATGATTTCACTACATTGAACCCATTTGAGAACTCCTGTGACATTTTTGGTTGACCTAACAGTATCTCAGGTACTCATTGGCATACCTGGACTTCTCATTAGTGGGCTGATTAATAAGAACATGTTTTAGGTAATTTACCTAAGTTCATTACAACCTTCCTATAGAAAGAAATGACAAGGGAAAAAGATATAAGCCCTCTGAAACTGAGAGAAAACTTATATTTAAAATATTCTGCCTGGGCGCCTGGGTGGCTCAGTGGGTTAAAGCCTCTGCTTTCGGCTCAGGTCATGATCTCAGGGTCCTGGGATCGAGGCCCGCATCGGGCTCTCTGCTCAGCAGGGAGCCTGCTTCCCCCTCTCTCTCTGCCTGCCTCTCTGCCTCCTTGTGATCTCTCTCCCTCTGTGAAATAAATAAATAAAATCTTTAAAAAAAAATAAAAAAAATAAAAATAAAAATAAAATATTCTGCCTAAGTTGAGGTTCCCAAAAAGTCAACGACAATAAAGAATACTATATTTCTACAGTGAGTCATAAAGTTAAGGGAACGTTCACTTTCATAAGTGGAGAAAGTATACAATGGCTTCTAAGTTCCTGAACATCATCTCACTCTCCCAGATCTATGATGGACAGTTTAAGTGAAAGATTATTTTCCCATTAATCAGGAATCACGAGTATGTGCACTCACCAGAATCAGGGCTACAGAGAAGACTGTGATCAGCACACTTCACCAAATTAAAGACTCCACGTTTCCCCTCATGTGTTGTTGTTGATTGCTTGGAAAGCCAATATTTCCAGCCCATTTACTTCAAATTCATTCCACTCCAAGGTGTTATTTTGCATGGCCAGCACTCCCGTGTTACCCCTGGCACAGCTGTTGATTTCTCTGTAATTAAAATCCTTGTGGGGAGAGCAGAAAGCTGGCCTTCTACATCATTTTCTCATTAGTTTGGTTTTTCATTCCTCTTGGATCATTGTTTAGGCTTGTCACAGGGAAACTTTCATTAGGGTCTTTTGGCTGCAATGTTGTTTTAACAGAGCAAATGGAATTTAGAAACCCAAACAAATATCTCTTCATCATTTCCAATTGATAAAAGAAAGATGCTACTAAACAAAACAACTTTTAGGGGTGTTATTTCAGCTGTATTTCATACTCGATCTTCAAGTTTAGGTGGAGACTGTATTGTTTAAGAAGATTTTACAAATGTTAAGTCAAAATTTTAAGGGAGTCATTTTTCTGGAAGGTATAAAATCTAAGTTCCAGAAACTCAAGAATGTGGAAACTCCCTCTATGCTGTTGACTTTCTTCTTTTGGTTATGAGCATTAGCCTTGATTGCAGACCCAAAGATACAATTAAAAATTGTGGCTTTGGGGCACTGCATTTCTTTTAATTTTTATTACTTTGGACCTCAGCCATCTTTTTTTAAATTCAACTTCCCAGGGCATATTTGAATGCCTATTTAGATATATGTGTATTAATCTATAGGATACACATCTACATATCTATCTCTAGACGTTCATTTGTTGTAGAAGCCCACTTCTAAATTGGCCACATGTGTTATTGCTAGGTCAAACAGAAGAGAGTAGAGATAGTTGCTTCCCCTCATATTTCTGCTCTGGACTGACCTTTATCACCAAGGCATTTAGGGAAGCCTGGTACCAGGCTTTCACACATAGCTAGATTATACCGAGGAGCCATAAATAAACTCAAGGTTGCTGACACCATTGCAGACATCGGGATCAAAAGAGAAAATTACACTGAAACTGAACATTAGCCTTCAGATTTTTTCTTTGTGTTGACATGAGTTCTACTAAAGTTTCCTCTCACACGTACTTTGCCTACTTATAAACCAGAAAGGAGTCCCCGGAAAACACAGCTACTGGAGTCTCAGAACACACTTGCATTTTGAAACCGTAAAAATCCAATGATTTCCCATTTCCTCCATCACAAAACGACTGTGGAAAACTTACCCCTTCGATAAAAGACGACAAGGTATGTGTTAATAATAACCTATACATGGGGACCTGGCCAACGCTACCATTTAAATGTACTATGCAAACATTACACTTTACCAAGGGCCACCTAAAAATGACTGTTTCCAATAGGGGGTAAATGCCCTTCTTTGGGGTCTGCTTAATGTTATGACTTGAGCTTCTGGGATTAGTTTCTTTAACACGTGCCTGTTCTGAGAAGCTTATGTAATGGTCCTGCTGTTTCAGTCCTAAGTTATTAAAAACATTCTGTGACCCTCCACATTTGCAGTAGAGATAATGTGGGTGCCTTGAAATGAGGGCTGTAAATCTCCAGTGTTAGGAAACAGATGGGCTCAGATGATGAGAAATGAACAATATGCCTCATCAACAATTCAGAAACAGAATGGAAGCGATCTCACCCCTCCACACCAAGTAATTTCTAGCAGGTCATAAAACAACAGAGACAGAGACTACTATCGATGATTCATCCTGGAAGAGCTCTTCTCAGCGAATCCAGTGGAACCTCTTCAATTTAAAGTCAAAGAAATAGTCTCAGAGGGTTAAGCAGGTTGCCCAGGGTCACACAGCAAGTTACAGAAGCTGTTTCTTGATTCCTACTCACAGGCCTTTTTTTTTTTTTTTTTCCTACAATATTGCCTTTGTTTGGCTCCTCCATTCACTGGCATAATTTCAAAATGAATCAGCAAACTTTAACCTGATAGTCACCATTATTTTTCAGAAGGATGTTTAACCATCAGAACTCCATGCAACTGTAAATTTCAGGGTTCAGTGGGAAAAGTGATGGTCAGGAACATATACTTTCACTCCTCTCCATGGTTCCCAACTAGCAATAACGTCCAGCATTCAGAATACTCACACTGGAGCTGTACTGTAGAAATAACATTTACCAGTATTCCATAAAATCATGAAAACGAGACATTGGCCTATAAATCAGTTCTCCTCTTAGCCACACTTCGGCTGCATTCCATGCTTAATCTACGTCTATTTTCTTTCGGTAAACGAGTCCTGACCAACTTCTGCTGACGGAGGTGCTGAGGGGCAGTAATCGGGACCAACACCTGTGTGAAACTTACGAGGTCCCAGTTGCTTGCGGGCCTCTGGGTGTAACGAAACACACTTGTCTGTCGGAGCCGAATGCATCCCGGACTAACGAATGCCGGAGCCGGTGCAGAACCAGAGACTAGACATCCCTCCGTCCTTTCAAGTAAGAACGAGCCACAAACACCCCCCCCAAAGAAGGGTGGCCTTAGGGGGAGAGGAGAGGAGGCTGCCGCTGGCTTTTGTCACATGCGGAATACTGCAGAGGCTTTGCGGACAGGCCAGCCCTTGCGGAGCAGGAAGAGCCCTCTGCGGTGGCGGGTCTTCTGCGTCTCTCCGCCCCGGGCTCCGTCCGGCAGCTCCCGGCAGGAGCCCCTGCGGGTTTCCGCCACCAGTGGGGAGCACCGCTGGAAGATTTTGCTGTTGGCTTTGTTTTTCCTGTCTCTAAGATACAGATTTGGGGGATTTCAAGTAAGACTAGTGGGTGAAATTAGAATCTTAGCAATAACTCATAGCATGGGCTGCTTTGAAAGTAAGTGTAAAAAGTTTACACTGCCAAAGATAGCCCCTTGTTTCCTTCTAAATGAAGATATAAATCTAACCCGAAAGGAGAAGTTGAGAAGGAAATGTTTTATTGCTCTGCTCTCGAATTCCAGAGCTTGATTGTTGGAAGGGAAGCATTGGGGGGACAGTGCAACGGGGGCCAAGAGAAAGAGAAAAGAGAAGTTCAGCTAAGCAAAACATTGAAAAAAGTCAACCACAGAAATCGTTAACTATTTCTATGGGAAAACAGCACGGATGCCATCTAACAAAGTAACTGTGATGGTTTCATTTCCTACAGCACTGGGCGTTCGAGCCCGAGGGTGGTGGGGGCGTGGAAACTTACACAGAAAGGTATAGGCTGTTGCGAGGTCTGGCTGGCTGGCACTGGGAGTCAAGGAGTCAAGGCAAGGGGTGGAATCCCCTGGGCCCTGTGTGGGGGGCGGGGGACCTCACTGTCTGTGGATAGCTTAATAATAAAGTTCTGATTCATAATAGAAATAATTCTATGCACGCTTTACTTCCATGAAATCACTAAAAATACTATTTGCTGAAAATGAAATGGCAAGGCAGAAAAGGGATATTTTATGTATGCAGCAGTAGCTAAATGAAGATTTTATAAAACCTTTAGCAAATTAGGCAGAATTAGGGAATGCATTTCAGGAGTGGTCAAAAAGCTGACATAATATGACAAAAAGCTAGGTAATAAAAACTTTGGCTATGAACTTTATCCTAAGATTCTTTCATGTTTCCAGTCTTATGTAATAATAGAGATCTTAGATGTTTTAAAATCCACTTTATTCATCCAGTATAACTAAAGATACAACTTTACATTCAGAAAGCTGTACACACTACTAAGCAAGTCCAATAAAAAGAATTTAAATATTGCACCATTTAGTACTTCCTATAGACACATTTTGTCATAAAAATAACTTAACAGTATTATTTTTAACTGGTACAAGTGTAGAAGACCCCACAGTAATCACACCTTATATATGGGTACAGTTATTTACATTTTAGAACCGTCACATACCCATTATTCTATTTAGTCCTCATAGTAACTTTGTTAGGTTTTAACCCTACCTTTTAGTTGAGGATAGCGGAGCTCAGAGATGTTAAGTGAATTCCTGAGGGTCACACAGTTTCAAGTAGCAGAGCAAAGAGCGTGCCAACAATTCTACCTTCAAATCCAGGTCTGCTTCTCTTTTAATTTGTAATAGAGTGCTATTGTCTTTAGATGTGAGTTCCACTGGGCAGGAAGTTTCATCTCTTGCCCACCTCCTTATTCCTAATGCCCGGAAGAGAGCCTAGTTAAAGGAATTCCCATCTGATTTTGTTGAATTGATATTGGTTATATTATTATGAAATCAGTACATATTTGTGTTGGACATTTTTGAAAACATAATAGGAGTTTTAAAAAAAAATACCAATATCCAACCCTTCAAACATACATTACATTTCTATTTTCTTTAATTCTCTGTGCACATTTATTCAGATTTTAGTTTTTTAAAATATTTTATTTATTTTAGAAAGAAAGAGAGGAGAAGGAAGATAATCACAAGCAGACTCTGCATTGAGCACAAAGCCTGACACTGAGCCCGATCTCAGGACCCTGAGATGCCGATGTGAGCCAAAACCAAGAGTTGGATACTTAACCAATTCCGCCATCCAGATCCCAGACTTTAGTTTTATGTTGTACTTTATAATTATGATAGGATGTATTAGACATACGTATGTATGTATATGTGCTTATATATAACTGTTTTATTCGTTCTATCTCTTTTGAGAAATTTCACTATTCTTAATCCGTATAGTTTAGCTGAGTTGATTTTTCTCTGTCAGAGCATTTAGCTTTTGATTGGTTCAATAATCATTTAGCGAAACAGCAATAACAATAACTAATATTTATTCAGGGTTTATTATGATCCAGGAACCCTAATAAAACATGTATTAAGTTTGCATGTATAATCTCATTTAATCCCCCAAGTAGTCATATAAAATAGTGATTATTTTACTTCCATGTCTCACAATGAGGAAACTGAAACAGAGAAATATAGTAACTTCCACAAACCACACAACTGGTAAATAGAAGAGCCAGGATTTAAACTTGGGGAGTGCTCCTGCAGAGCTGCTCTAGGTGATGTGGGAAGAGCCTGTCTGAGAGTAAACCCAGGAAGGAAGCCGAGGATGGACAGAGAAGTTGGTTCTCCCAACATTCATCTTCCCCAGATCCAGCTATTTCCCAAGACATTACCATTTCTAAATAAACTGGTACATGTGTGAAATATTCAAGGATATTTATGGCTTCATTATCTTAATAGCAAAAGATGAGAAACAGGTGGAATTTGGCCATTACCAAAAAAAAAAAAAAAGAGTCAACTATATAATTTAGGAACCTTCTAGATCAGTCACCAAAAGGCATGTGGGACTTTTAAGGCTTGGTGGACATTGTAAGCACAGAATGCTAAATTCTGCTGAGATCACAATTTTCTAGGAAAACAAACACAATTGCACCTTTTTTAAACTAAGGAAAGCTCCCCAACAACCCCCAATCTTATATATGTATATTACATAATTATTACAAACTCTTCATTCTTCTTACCATAAATGTCCTGGGCAAGCATTCGGATATTGACTCAACTGCAAGAAAAGAAAATGGAAGCCATTGCTTATTTCGGTCTGTTGGCTCATCTACCAGCAAAGCTTGTGAACGTTTCAACTGAGTTAGTTCCATTGTCTCCTCAAATATGATGACTCCCCATAATGTGCAGATATCAGTACTTCTCAGCTAGATACCTTACTGATATTCAAGGAAATCTTGTTAGTTTCCCTTTTAAATTTCTCTATGCATTGCTATAATCCCTGAAACCAGGAAATCCCATAATTTTTTGACTTCTGTAGGATAATTTTTTTGGAAACTCCCTTAGATAATCCTGATTTAATTTTGATGGTATCTAAAAATAAAAAATGGAAAATGTTACACAGGTTATATTATCACAGATCAAACTTCACCTGAGAGTATGAGTTTCTACCAAAAGTTCAATCTGCCAAATGGCTGAATTGATCACTCTTCTTTGAGATAGCCAAGTTACACAAGTTAAAGAGCAAATATTTATACCAATAATAGGTGAGCGAATAGGCTGTGCTGTGCTGTAGTAATGCTTCAGAAGCAAAGAGGCTTCCTGAACTCTGCAGAAATAAAGTTATTGCACCCTTACCCTTCAAAAAGAAAAAGCCTTGGAGAGATTCGAAGAGGCCATGCATTGCCAAAGGTAAGCCCCTGGTTCAGAAAAAGAGAAAAGAAAAAAACATTGGCAAAAATCAGAATATACACTGCTTAGAGATAATTGTGGTGTACACAAAACTGTTGTCTGCTCATACAATATGCTCTTTTGGGTTTAGGAAAAAAAATGCTTCATTTTCTAAAGAGTATTCCCACGGATGTTTCCATTACACGTCTTACTTGCCAACAACATAATCCTGGCAGGATTGTAAAGACAGGACATCGACACTGCTTCAAAGCTCCATTGTATTCCTCCAGCCCTCTTCACCCCCACAAATGGGCAAAAAGTATATTTTGGTCATTATTTTTTCTTCTCAGGATGCACTGAGGCTTTTTGGCACTGGAAAGGAAGGTGGTAGTGAGCAATCTGTTTGATTTTTTTGTTTGTTTGTTTTTGAACAAACAAACTCTCTGGGAACTCTAACCCATCTTTCCAGGAACAGGACACACCTTGTACTGGGACTCTTATTAAATGAACTTTGCAAAACTTTTATTAACAAAAAATTCATCCTCAATCTTCAGGAAAAGTAGAATAGATAAATACAATTCTAAAACTAAGATTAGCCAATGCTTTCAGGGATACTCAACTTCCCTTGGCCTAAGGTATTCCATTAGCTTTATTTTCTTTATTTGTTTGTTTGTTTGTCTGTCTGTTTTAAGTAGGCTCCACAGCCAGAGTGGGGCTTGAACTCACAACCCTGAGATCAAGAGTCTCCTGTTCTACTGACTGAGCCAGTCCAGGCGCCCCTCACTAGCTTTAATGACAATGAAATAACCACTTTTGGAATTCACCAGCTTTCACCTTATACATTAGTAAGAGATCACCACAGCAAAATTATTTCTAGGATTTCATATAAATGAAACCATACAAGATACACTCTTTTGGGTCAGGTTTTGTTTGCTCAAGATCATGTTTTTGAGATCCGTCTGTGTTGTTATATAAATCGGTACATTTTTCCCCTGTTATTGCTGAGTAGTAACCCATGGTTGAATTACCACAAATCTGTTAGCCTGTTGATAGACATTTGGGTTGTTTCCAGTTTATGGCTATTATGAATAAAGCTATTATGAATATTCATATTTAAGATGTTTTGAGGTCATACATCTTTATTCCTCTCAGATATAGACCTACAAAGAAAAGTGCAAGATCATGGGGTAAGTGTTTTATTTGTAAGGAACTACCAAGAAGTTTTCCAAAATGGTGCTATCATTTTATATGCCTTTATCATACATATACCAGAAATGAATAAGAGATCCAGTTGCTATGTTCATACATACTCACTGACAGTTGATACTGAGATAATTTATTATATGTTAACCTTTTGGTGGGTATGTAGTGGTACCTCATTGGAACATCTTTTTTGTGATAATAGGCCATTGTATATCACTTTTCTGAAGTTTCTGCGTAAAAACCTGGTGGTGGCAATCCAACAGGCACCTGAGTACTGGGGATCGCATATGCCAGGGCAGGTGAGGAACTCCTCCGGGGTAGAGACCTCTCAGCATCTGGAATAGGTAAGTGGAGGAGCAATCGTGCGTCACGAGTAAGAAATTATGGGACAGTTAAATTCTAAGGATCAGGCACTTTGAGATTTTATTTTTTTATTTGACAGAGAGAGATCACAAGTAGGCAGAGAGGCAGGCAGAGGGAGAGGGGGAAGCAGGCTCCCCGCTGAGCAGAGAGCCCGATGCGAGGCTTGATCCCAGGACCCTGAGATCATGACCTGAGTCAGAGGCTTAACCCACTGAGCCACCCAGGTGCCCCTCGGGTACTTTGCATACGAGTCCTTAAATCTTTGTTCAAGGCCCGTGGAACAAAAGTTAGTGATGCTCAAATAGAGAGATTTCTTAAATTTGTCCTAGAAGTTCGCCCCTGGTTTCTGGAGGAGGGCACAGTTAATCTTCCTACCTGGGTAAAGATAGGAGAATGGCTTAAAGATTATTATTCTGTACATGGTCCTACCAAGGTTCCTGTTGACACCTTCTCTTTGTGGAACTTGGTATGTGATTGCCTTGATCCGGTCCATGAATTGGAAAAGGTCTTGGGCTCTTTACTACCGTTTTCTGGAACCGCTATACGGAAAGAGGCTTCTACTAAAAATAATTTCAAGAAGTGCCCTGTGGAGACTGTCTTATCATTGGGTCAGCGCACGCCTGTGATTCCTATGGCTATAACTGGAGCCAACTGTGGTTAGTCTTTCCTCGGATGGGGACTTTAAGGAATATTCCCAAGTAGCTGCCGAAACCCCCCTTTGTTTCGGGGAAATTCCCTGTCCTCTCTGGCCAGAGGAAGACTGCCTAACCCCTCCACCTTGTTGGTGGGAAATCATGGCGTCTGCTCCTCTGTTGGAGCTGATGAGGTCTAGAACTGGGAACCCTTTCTCCGCCTTCTGGCAGCACTTTGTCTCTTCTGTCTTCCCCTTCTCCTGTTTCTGCACCACCTTGGGTGCGGTCTGCATAACTGGCCTCTCTACTATCCTCTGTGCCTCCGACACCATGGCTCCTCCTCTCTTCACTGTCAGGGAGCAAGAGCACCTCCTGGACCTAACACCACCCACTCCAGATTTCCTCACCAGGATCTCAGGTGAAAATCAACAATGGGAGGATCCAGGTGGAACATAATTCAGTATTTAAACCAAGTTAAGTTTGTTGGTTAATTAAGATAGACATGTCCTTAAAGTTATCAGCACTAAACGTGCAACTTCTTACTCTATGGAAGTTTACTGAAGGTCAAACTTGTGTTATCTCTGTTGCAATTTGTTAGCATGAGTGACTGAAATGTTTTATTGTCTCAAAGTTTTCATAGGTAATTGTTAAGATCGCTCTCAAAGTCTTTGGTAACCTGAAACTCTCAAGTTTTGCTTAGATGATAAATGGAATTAAATTCAGTGGACATCTAGGTCTTTTCAAAATAGGACACAGTGCTAAATCATTGATTACTGGACGTCAGTTTGTGCCTGTAACTTCATATGGCAAAGAACTAAAGATACTTAAATCTGTTGGTAAACATGTTTTGTGCTTAATGGATTCACAATTTGCCATCTGAAGAATTCTGGTATAACAGTTCACAACTAGTTACTCCTTAGTCTTCACTGGGGATTAAGGTTTCTAAAGAGTGAAAAATTCTGCTAACTGTAACTAAGACTGATGGAAATAAGGGAAACATCTCTGTATGTGGAAAAGTAGGAGATATGTAAGAAAGATACAAGAAATGGGAATACAGGGGCACCTGGGTGGTTCAGTGGGTTAAGCCTCTGCCTTGGACTCAGGTCACGATCTCAGGGTCCTGGGATTGAGACCCACATCAGGCTGTCTGCTCAGCAGAGAGCCTGCTTCCCCCTCTCTCTCTGCCTGCCTCTCTGCCTACTTGTGATCTCTCTCTCTGTCAACTAAAGAAATAAAAATCTTAAAAAAAAAAAAGGAATGGGAATACATTTTCGTTGAAGGTAAAAGAAGGTAATTTTGTCCTAAATGAGAGCGTTGTTGGTAAAGAAATGGCTCGGGACAAAATCGGAATGTAAAGGAAAGTTGTAGAAGTTTTGTGAAGGGAAATGTTTGGAAAAGAATTTTAGACTAAGATTGAAATGTATGAATTTTGAAGACACCGGTATAGGATTGAAAATCTGCTTTCTCTCTGTTCAAAAAGACAACGTTTTCTCCAATTGTTGGACTAATCTTGATTAAGAAAATGTAAATAGTTGTTTTCTCTTTGCCTGCCCAGAAAAACCATTTACTATATTTTGCCTGTATCAGGTCTTTAACATCCCTAATCCTGTCTAGGCATATGCTTTAATACTTCCTAAGGTTTTTTTGTTGGTTTTTTTCTTAAGATTTTTATTTATTTATTTGACAGAGAGAGAGATTACAAGTAGGCAGAGAGGCAGGCAGAGAGACAGGCAGAGGAGGAAGCAGGCTCCCTGCTGAGCAGAGAGCCCGATGCGGGCCTTGATCCCAGGACACTGAGATCATGACCTAAGCAGAAAGTAGAGGCGTAAACCCACTGAGCCACCCAGGCGCCCAAGCGTCCGATTCTTGATCTCAGCTTGGGTCATGATCTCAGGGTTGTGAGATCAGGCTTTGGGCTGGGAATGGAGCCTGCTTAAGATTCTTTCTCTCCTCTCCCTCTGCCTCCACCCCCCAAAAAATACCTAGTCTGTTTTTATTGGATTGTTCATCTTCTCATATTATATTATAAAAAGACAATATATAAATATATATAGATAAAGACTCAAATGTAAGACATGAAAGTATAAAACTCCTACAAGAAAACATAGGGGAAGAGCTTCAGGTCTTCGAATTTGGCAACAATTTCATGGCTATGACACCAAAAGCAGAGCTAACTAAAGCAAAAAAGTGACTAACTTAAAAACTTATATGCATCAAGGGCGCCTGGGTGGCTCAGTGGGTTGAGCCTCTGCCTTCGGCTCGGGTCATGATCTCAGGGTCCTGGGATCGAGCCCCGCATCGGGCTCTCTGCTCGGTGGGGAGCCTGTTTCCCCTTCTCCCTCTGCCTAACTCTCTGCCTACTTGTGATCTCTCTCTCTGTCAAATAAATAAATAAAATCTTTAAAAAAAAAACAACAACTTACAGGCATCAAAGGAAACAGTCATCAGAATGAAATGTGAGAATGCAGAATGTGAGAAAATATTTGCACATCATATCTGATAAGGGGTTAATATCCAGAATATATCAGGACCTTCTACAATTCAACAACAATAAAAAACCTGATTTAAAAATGAACAAAGGACTTGACTAGACAACCCTCCAGGGCAGATATATAAATGGTCAACAATCATATGAGAAGATGTTCAGCATCACTAATTATAAGGAAATGAAAATCCAAACCACAAGCAGATATCACCTCCCACACATCAGAATGACCACGAGCAGAAGAACAGAACAGAACAAGTGTTGGTGCGGCCACAGAGAAATCAGAAGCCAGTGCACAGAGGATGGGAAGGCACACTGGTGCACACATATGTTTACTGTAGCATTAGTCACGATAGCCAAGATGTGGAGGTAACTCAAAGGTCCACAGAGAGAAAAATAGATGAAGAAAACAGGGTATAGACATACAAGGGAATATCATGCAACCTTGAGAAACAAGGAAGTCCTATCACACGTTACTATATGGACAGATCTTGAAGACATTATCCTAAGCAAAAGAAGCTGTCACAAAAGGACACATACTATATGATTCCTCTCACACGAAGCATCTAAAGGAATCAGTCATATTAACAAAGTAGAAAAAGCGTTGCCAAGAGCTGGGGGGCGGGGCGGGGAGTTTCAGTTTTGCAAGATGAAAACATTCTAGAGATCTGTTGCACAGCAATACGAATGTACTTAGCACTACTGAATGTCCACAAAAATGATCAAAATGGTAAATTTAATTTCTTTTGTCATCTCAATAAAAAATTAAAAATAAAACAAGCAAAAACCAAAACAGATGAAAGTTTATATCCCACGTGAAAATGTAATCACATTTTCATAGAATCTCCAACCTCACAGGACATCCTGCTGGTCAACTCTATTGATGATATTATTATGATAGGCCATCACAAGCAGGAAGTAGCAGACATTCTAAACACCTTAGTAAAATAGTTGTGTGCCTGAAAGATATATAACTTGGGAAAGTGTAGTCTTTCTACCCCAGTGATTTTTTTTCTGGAGTCTGAGACATAGCACAGTATGATCGCCAAAATGAAAGTATGAAATATAAATTGTTGCACCTTGCCCCATTTCTGCTACCACCAATAAGGAGAGACATAAGGCTTAAAGGACCTTTATGAAGAATTTAGGTTTTGAAAGAAGCATATATCACATTTGTGATGATTGTGTGTTTGTGTATGTAGACATACCTATGTGTGTATATATATACGTACACACACATACATACAAATACACATGTTTCTCTCTACCAGATAAGTCATAAAGCTGCCAGCTTTAATTGGCCCTGGGCATGAGAAGCCTTTCCAGCTGGTTCAGTGTAAGCATTTTCAAAATCAATGGCTGCATACCATATGCTAGGAGGGATATTGTAAATAGAGCACATCTGGAACAGCAATTACAATTTGAGTCACCACCTTATTAATTTCAGAAAAAATCCCTTTTTATTCCCCAAAACTAAAAACCAAGTTAAAAGGGAATTTGATAGGAAACACCACCTCTACTTATTTCAAGTGTTTGAAGATGACACTAACATCTTTAATCCTTCCAGAAAAGCAATACTGCTTTGGGTTAACAAGTTGATGTGGAAGGATGGTTACAAATGCTTCCTCTTGGCACTTTCATTAGAATAGCCTTACTTCATAAGTTAGTGAGCCAGTGTTACAGTCTGCTAATTGCCAAGTATTCCTGTTTAAAATCTCCATTAATAAATGGAAGAGGGGTGCCTGGGTTGGGCAGTAGGTTGAGCTAGCGCCTTGGTTTTGGCTCAGGTCCTAATCTCTGGGTCAAGAGATCTAGCCCAGAATCAGGCTGTGCACTCAGTGTGGAGTCTACTTAAGATTCTTTCTCCCTCTGCCTCTGTCCCTCCTCTCCCCTCTTTCTCTCTCTCTAAAATAAATAATTTAATCTTTAAAAAAATAATAAATAGAGGAAGTAACTAAGGTATGATTGTGGAGCTATTATGTCCACTATGAGACAGTCTCAAGCCAAAATTCTTTTATCACCTGAGCTTCATACATTGATTTCCAACCGTCATTGGTAGAACACAGTGATATTTAAGTGACAAGCCTTAGCATCAGAGTTGAGCCCAGTAATCTCTGAAAAAGTCTAGGTACACAGCAACTTCATTAAACAGCCACAGGTCCCTTTAGTGAACTGCAACATAAATATCTACAAACCAAACTTTAGGCCTTACCATAGTACCCTCCCTTAAACACACTCTTCAGTCATGGACCTCTGGAAATTGCATGAGAAATCCTATCTCTCTACTGTGATCATTCAAGTCAGACCGTTGTATTTGCTAGGTGTTGGGTATTCTAGAACTTTAGTCAGTTGCCCCCCTTTTTTTTTTTCAGTTTGATGATCCCCATTTATCCAGTAGCTATCACCAAAGTTCTCTAGAGGAGAGATCAAAACTTTATGATGACCATTCCTACCCTCCCACCTACTTTGATAACCATGCCTGTCTTTGCTCTGGTGATTGAGAGTTGCCATTCAGCCATAAGCCCATTTCAGTAGCAATATTTTCTACTTTCATCTCTCAGGAAGAAGAGGGGACTAACCTCTTTTTTTGGCAAGCAAGATGCTGTGAAACCTGGGCTCTGGGTGCTATGATTAAATCCCCCCAAATGTCTCCATTCCAATTCTTTGCTTCCCTCTCTCCCAATCAACATTCCAAATTCCATTTGAGATTCATTCATGAGAGACCAAGAAAGCCTATGAATGAACTGCCATTCAGTGAACTAAGAATTTAAAACCTGGAAGTTTACACTTCTTTCCTTAAATCTCTGTAGAAATTGGAAGAAACCACCTTGTCCTCAAGTCCTTATACTCCCCACATAATGGCCCATCACAGCAGTCCCAGCCCACCCAAGCTTTGCCTTCAAAGGCTTTTATTCCAGGGCATAATTTAAATAACTGTTTTGCTCTTGCCATTTCCCATTTTCCATTGATAACTGGATTGTCTCTAATCAAATCCAAGTAAGTCAGATAACCAAGCTAGTTTCCCATACTCTTGAGTGGCTTGCAACTCTTTTGAAACTAACAACTGAATGAGTCAAGTTTCAACTGCAGGAAATTAAAACTGTCTTAGCATTCATAAAGAGAAAGGGATCTAGTTGTTTAAAAACAAACAAAACAACACAAAACTCAGGAAGGACCCTATGCGCACACTTCAGAGCAACACTGCTGAACTGGCCTGCAAAACTCTTAGCATTGGATTGGCTAGATTGGAATCAGGGGTTGTCAGTGGAACTGTTGTCTTCAAAAGCACACTCCTATCCCAGGTTCACGGCAGCATCATTCACAGTGGCCAAGAAATAGAAGCAATGCAAATGTCCACCAGCGATGAATGGATAAAGAAAATGTGGTTTAGGGCACCTGGGTGGCTCAGTGGGTTAAAGCCTCTGCCTTCGGCTCAGGTCATGATTTCAGGGTCCTGGGATCAAGGCCTGCATCGGGCTCTCTGCTCAGAGGGGAGCCTGCTTCCTCCTCTCTCTCTGCCTACTTATGATCTGATCTCTCTCTGTGTGTCAAATAAATAAATAAAATCTTAAAAAAAAAAAGAAAAGAAAATGTGGTTTATACATGTAATGGAATATTAGCATTCAAAAGGAAGGAAATTCTTGACACATGTCACATAGATGAATCCTGAGGACGTCATGCTAAGTGAAATAAACCAATCACAAAAAGGTGAATAATGTATGCCTCTGTATGAGCCATCTAGAATAATTCAATTAATCAAAACAGAAAATGGAATGGTGGTCAGTAGGGGCTACAGGGTGGCAGAAATAGAGCATTGGTGTTTAATGAGTGTAGGGTTTCAGATCTGCAAGATGAAATAGTTCTGGAGATTGGTTACACAACAGTGTAAATACTCTTATTACCACCAAAGTATATACCTAGTATATACCTAGAAATGGTTAAGAGGATGAATTTTATGTCACGTATATAAGAGTTAAAAATAAAAAATTATAAAAATATAAAAATTAAATAAAAAATTAAATTAAAACTATACTTTTAAATTAATATTTTATATTTTATTTTAATTATTATATACTATATATAATATAGTATGTATTACTATAAATTAATTATAAAGTTATAAATTAAAAATATTAAAAAATATAAAATAAATAAATAAATAAATAATTTGAAAAAGCAGATTGCCTTAGCCAAGACCCTGTTAACTGCCATCACTGCATCTGGCCACTAACCAAGGATGTGACTGGATACTTACCTCTGATGAAGAAAAATCCCAAAGTCTCAAGGATTATACTTCATAGCAGAAAAGCTGAATAGCAGGCAGATATTCTCTGTCCCCATGGTCTTCAAAACCCTGCATGACTATGACCAACAGCCAGGACCTCCAGCCAGCTTCCGGACACTCTCGCACGGAGTATAAGGAAGACTCACCAGAAGGAGGGTCAGCGGATGCTAGGTGCCAATCCACTATCCACCACAGAAAAATGTTGTTCTACAAAGAAAAAATACTTAAAATACATTTTCAGGACGTCTGGTTCTACTAAGAGCATGAGCAATTTAGTTCTGAAATTTCCCACTTTCCCTGAAACCTATACAGAGAAGTAAGGGAGAAATATGAGGAGGACCCTAAAAATTCCCACAAACTGCATTGTCTATAAAACTACAAAATGTAGACACCCCCTAAACCATAGATTATGTGGAAGAGGTGTTACCACAAGCAAAGGCAGGAAAACTGCAAGGCCCAAGAACAGAGTGCTAGGAAGCTATTAGGGACAGATTTCAGGGATCTCTAGAAAATACCCACTCCCAGGAGACGACATTGTCATAAGAAGGAGCTGTGGAAAGCAGTGTGGAAATTAAACAGGGCTCAAGCCTGAATAATGCTCATATCCAGCCCAAGAATGGGGCGAGAGGCAGAGGAAAAAAAGTGAAGACTAGAGTCAAAGGAGCCTATAGGTGGCAGACCTTTAAAAGATGTAGCAAAATAGGGATTTGAGAGTGAATGCATTCTCAGAAGGCAGTGATATCTCCTGTTGATGGTCAGGAGGAGACCTCTGGATGGGGAGAAGGGAGGTTGAGAAATCCATGGACTAGTGGCAAAAACCCTTCTGCATCAAATAGGGTGCTGGCTATCGGAGGAGCTATGATTATACAGATTAAAGAGAAAGTCTTTCCACTCAAGCACAGTGACTTTTTCAACCCAGGGTGACTTAGGGAAAGTCAGGAGCCATTTTGGTTGTCACACTCCTGCAGTGCACACAACAGCCCCATAAAAAAGAATTATCAAGCCCCAAATGTCAATAGTTCCAAGGTTGAAAAACCCTGCTCTAGTAACAGAGAAGGAAGCCCTTGAGCTGTGAGTTTTAGAATGCTACTTTGGGCCACCTCTTCCTCCCTTGGAACCTCCTGCTAATGGTCCAGGAAAATCAAATAAATTCAAGTTTTTTAAAAAAGAAGCAGCACAGATCCTATTAATTATTCTATAATGGAAACTGAAGCAAAAAGGCTCAGTTTTTCCCACAGATAATGAAAATTCTCCTGAAAATACTGAAAGGGGTGAACATTGTAATCCAACTGTCCTACAGAAATTTTGAAAACAGATAGAAGACTACACAGAACGTATATACCATAACTAAAGGAGGAGACGGACACATGAAGGCATTGGACAACTACAGTTGAAGTGGACCTGGAGACTATAGGTCATTTAGAAAATGCAGGAGCTCAAAAAATCACTAGAACAAAAATACAAAGTTTCTAAGACTTAGAAGTGTATTTTTTACAAGAACAAAGAGGGGCACCTGAGTGGCTCAGTCGGTGAAATGTCCGACTCCTGATTTCGGCTCACGACATGATCTCAAGGTTGTGAGACTGAGCCCCGGGTTGGGTTTTCCCTGGGCAGGGAACCTACTTAAGATTCTCTCTGTCCTTTGCCCTCTGCCCTTTCCCCTACCGCTGTCTCTCCTCCCCCCCATTAATAAATAAATAAATCAGCAAGGAGATCACATAGTGAAAAACATTTATTGACAGAGAAAATAATACAAGACTAAGACGAGACCTATAAATAAGTAAAAATGATTATTCTCACTTTTTTTAAAGTGTTTAACAACTGATTCACAAAACTGATTCAGAAAATCTAAATAAAAATGCAAAGGTTAAAAAGGCAAATAAAAATCAAAATAAATTAAGAGTTAGATATTCTGTTATTTGAAGAAAGCTTTACAAGACTCTTAAAGGACACAAAGTAGATCTGAATAAGTGGGAAGACCTGTGTTTTTGAGTAAGAAATTTTAATGTTATAAATATGTGATTTTTCCCTGGTTAATTTATAAAGTCAGTAAAACCCCAATTAAATTACAAATGTTTGCAACCAAATAGGTTAATCCTGAAGTTATTCTGTAAGAATAAACTAAGGAAAAATACCTCAGAAAACTGAAAAATAAGTAAGTATAACGAGAATGGACTAGACCCATTAGTCATTTAAACAAAGTAACATGATGCTAGGGCAGAAACAGATGGACAGATCAACAATCCAAAGTAGAAAAACCCAAAATAGACTCAAATCTGCATAGGTGTTTAGGATGTGTCAAAGGAGTTATCTTCAATTCATGGCATAAAGACAGACATGGTTTTGGAACAACTGGATAGCTGTGTGGCAAAAAAAAAAAAAAGAGGAGCTTTTCTTCATAGGATTCTATGGGAAAAATTTCACATGGATTGTAAATGTAAAATATGAAACTTTAAACTATCCTATATAGTTAAAAAGAGAAGGGGGAGGGGAGGAGGAAGGGGAGGAGAGGAAAGAGGAGTGGAGTATGATCACTTGCTTTTTACTGATACGGAAAGATTTCCAAGATCTGTTGTTAAGTGAAAAGAGTAAGATAGGGCACTGAGTACCAGTGTCCTACCTTTTATATGGGAGAGGGGGAAAATAAGAATACATATGCATAACTACTAGAAGGGTATATAAGAACAAATAAGTAATGAAAAGTGATGAGCACTAGGGAATTATGTGAACTGAGAGCATGGGAGACAGACTTCTCTACATAAATCTTTTTATAGCATTCTGATTTTGAAACTTGTGAATGCAATACCTGTTCATAAAATAAATGAAGAGCGTTAAAAGAATAGGGAAAATACTCAGTGGTGTCATCTACAAAACACCAACCCATACAAATCTTCCAAATTTACTCTAGATCCCAACTCACAAAAAGAAGGAAAGAAGTCACAGTCACTCTCTACAAATACTCATAGTTCAGGTATGAGGAGGATTGTTTAACTAATGTATATGCAAAGAAAACTAATATTTCAAGAGAAAACAATCAAGTTGACTTTTTTTTTTTAGTATTTAGTTATGTCTTTAGAGAGAGAACACGAGTGGGTGAGGGGCAGAGGGAGAGGGGGAGAGAGAATCTCAAGCAGACTCCATGCTTGCACTCCTGACAAGGGGCTCAGACTCACCCTCTGAGATCATGACCTGAGCCGAAATCAGGAGTCGGACACTTTGACCGACTGAGCCACCCAGGCGCCCCTCAAATTGAATTTATAATGATGCCCTGAGGACCTACTGTGTGTGGTAGTCTGCTGTGCATTGTAATAGAACTAAAGTTGTGGTCTTGGTGAGGAAAGAAAATTTAATATACTGAAACATATATACCAAATCTCACCTTCCACAGAAAGGCAACAAGGGGATGGAAGTATTATGCATACTGAACAGGAATAAAAACAGTAGGCAAATCGGGCCAAATCAGGTTAGAGACAATCATAAGTTAGTTTCTTGATTGGCTATGAAGGGAAACTGGAAGTCTGTGGGTCACAGACAACCCTGAGTTGTCTTCGAACCTCAGGCTTCAAGAGAAATTCACACTTGATCTACTTTACTCTTTTATCTCTGAAGTATTTGTAACTTAAATTTGATTGAAAAGAATGATCAATATTATCAAACTTAGAAGAGAAAGAGACCTCCAAAGGGGATGATTCAGAAGGGGAGCCCCTCCCATCTAAGGAGGGTGGGAGACATGGACAAAGCTTTGTAAAGGGGGCACTTTACGCTTTACGTGCCAATCATATGGACATCAGTCCCTCAGGTCTTTGTTAACACCAACTGCTCACTCACACTTTCTTCCCACCAAGTGTCTGGCTGGTTTCTATAGCAGCCTCACATCCCTTGTCTAGCAAAAAGTCCATGACCCTGGGCTCTTGCCCTAATTTATCAAACCTTAAGCACAGAGCAATCTAAGTAAATCTTCAACCTCCCATGGGCCACCCTAGAAGAAATTTGATCTTCTGGGGCATATCCATTGTTTCTTCTCTAAGGAATGGGCTAAAATATTTGCTGCAGCATTTTCAAAATCGTTTTATGTTCTGTATAAGTAAAAACAGCATCTTGTGTATCTCAGAAATATGGATGCCAACAAAGCTTATGTGAAAATGTAGCATTTTGCTGAGGTATGTATGGCAGAGACATAATTTCCAAAAAGGGACCAGATTTTAGCATCAAGTAATTAATTGGCTTTTACTGAGACATGGTAGCTTCTAGGACACAACCTTATGTGAAAGGACAGGAGAAAACTCAGGGATTAGTACCATCAGTATGATGAAGTGATTTAAGGTAGCGTTCAATCCTGATTTGGAAAGGGGATGTGTACTTGTTTAATGTTTAATTCTGATTTCCTCAAGTAGATTTCCACAAAGGAAGACCTTCTGATCTTACAGACCATATGGTCATGTAAGACCATATCTTACAGAAAAGGAGATCTGGTAGTGGTTCTTCTTCTTCCTCTCCTCCTCCCCCTCCTCCCCTCCTCTCCTCCCCTCCTCCTCCTCCTCTCCTCCTCCTCTCCTCCTCTTCTTCTTCTTCTTCTTCTTCTTCCTCCTCCTCCTCCTCCTCCTCCTCCTCTTCTTCTTCTTCTCTTTCTTCTTCTTCTTCCTCCTCCTCCTCCTCTACCAATTAAGAAGGTTTAGAAAAAATTAGTTTGGCTGCACAGGTTTGATCAGTCTGGCTGTGAAGGTTTTCAGAAACTGCAAATTAGCACCGATTTCCTAGCCCAAAGCCCAAAGCCGTCCCACCTCTGAAAAGCCTGAAAATTTATAGTCATTGCAAGGATCAGTCCCACTCAGCCTGGCACCATTGGTTTCTTCCATACTAGATCTGCCCTAGGTTTTTGGGAAGGTAATGTTCTTTCTGGGTGGGGAAGGGTGTGAAACTTTATCTAGAACCATCCAGAAGTAACTTTTCACAAAGGGCCATTCAGATTCCTGCAGGGGTATATAATTAATTACATGCATGTGTGAAGCATGTCAAATGTGAGATAAGAATGGCAAGCTGTTTGTATTTTAGAATAAGGAGGAAGACAAGAAAGTGTTCCAGACAGGGACACAGCAGTGTGAGCAAAGATCCTGGGGTAGGAGAATGTTCAATATAATGAAGGTGCCAAAAGAAGGCCAGTATGAGCTAGAGCAGGGATTGGCTAGGGACTGACTTTGCACTATGACTAAAGAGTAAGCAATTGCAAAGAGACTGTATGGCTTGGAAAGCCTAAAATATTTATTATCTGGTCCTTTAGAGAAAAAGCATGCTGAATCTTGACACAGAGAATGGAGAGGCTGTAGCCAGGGACATGGCTGGTGAACTAGAACCTGAATCATGCAGGGCCTTGAAGGCTCAAGTTAAACTATTTGATTTTAAGTTATGGGCCACGGGAAGCCACTGATGTGTTTTAAACAGAGAGTGCCATAGCCAGGTAAATGTTTTCAAAAGAGCACACCGGCTTTTATATATGAGAGAGATAGACAGAGACAGAAATGGGAATGAGGAGACTGAGTAGGCAGCTATTGTGGGAAGGCAGAGATGAGGGTTCTTTGGGCTGGGGTGGTATCGGTGGAATGTAGTCTAAGAAAAACTAAGGGGGAGGTGGCACCTGGGTGGCTCAGTCAGTTAAGCATCTGCCTTCATCTCAGGTCATGATCAGGGTCCTGGGATCAAGCCCTACATCAGGTTCCCTGCTCAACAGAGAGTCTGCTTCTCCCTCTCTGTCTGCTCCTCCCCCCATCAATTTGTGCTTACTCTCTCTCTCTCTCTCTCTCTCTCTCTCTCTCAAAATAAATAAAATCTTTAAAAAAAAAAAAGAACAACAACAACAACTAAGGGGACTCATACATACAAAGAGCAAACTGGTGGGTGACAGAGAGGAAGAGGATGGGACGACGGGTGGAATAGGTGAAGGGGATTAAGAGATATGAACTTCCAGTTACAAAATAAATGTCATGGAAATGAAAAGCACAGCACAGGGAATATAGTCAATAATATTGTAAAATGTTGCATGATGACAAATCATAACTGCTCTTATCATGGCGTGCATCGCATAACGTATAGACATGTCAATTCACCATGTTGTACTCCTGAAAATAATGTAACACTGTATGTTGACTATACTTCAAAATTTAAGAAGGAGAGAGGGTCATCTGGCTGGCTCAGTCGGAGGAGCATGCGACTCTTGATCTCAGGTTGTGCGTTCAATCCCCATTTTGGATGGAGAGATTACTTACATAAATAAATAAACTTTAAAAAAATAAAAGGTGGGGGGGTGAAGCATTAAAGTAACCATTAATTAAGGGGGTAAATCCCAGAATTTAGGGATTTCTTTGATGTGAGGATGGGGTTAGAAGGAGATATAAAAATTTTTTTTTCTTCTTAGTTATCTTACCTCAAGAATGTTAGCTAAAATTAGGAAAAATGGAACCAGGGATCCTTGAGGTCTCATTTCCAAATGTCTTACTTTTGTAATGTTAAGTCTACACACTGGTAACTTTGTTATTTCCAGTTGTTATTATTATTTTAAACTTATAATTTGGGGTATGTTAAATACAATTATCAAACAGTTTAAAATTATACTATTAGTCAAACATAAAATGAACACATATCAGATATATTCTTTAACTCATTAATAAGTGAAGGACCAATAAAGAGTTGTAATTGGTTCAAAGTACATTTAAGAATTATCTACCTGAAATTTCACAAAGAAATGTTAGAATAAAATTGCTACATTAGATACTCAACTGGTGATTATCTTACAAGGTAATTGACGTCTGTGGTTTTCAGTTCCACCAGACAGAAACTACTTATATCTCTAATGGACAAAAATCTGTAAATTCACCTGTGCTTCTACAGAGTTCTAATATACCTCAGACAGTCAAACATATCAAGCCCAGTACTACAACAAAAGAACACTCAATAATCTCTTTTCAAGTTTCATATAACTTTTCTGGTATGTACATTATGTTGTTCATAGTGAAATAGATGGCATTGCTCATTTCAACATAATTTAGATTCATAATATTTCTACTTCTGCTCTGATTTCTGTCCTATTCAGATCCAAGTGAGAGATGATCAAAAGACATCTTGGCCATAAGAACAATAGCAGGTGAAAAGCAAGTTTTATGTATAATGACGGTTAGAAGACTTCTTTCTGACTTTCAGTGCAAGTTTTCCATTGCTGGGATAGTCACTAAGATCTTAAGTCCAAGAGTCTAACTTTAAGTACATAAACTTGAATTTTTAGTAAGAAAAAAAAAACAACTCTTCTTAAAACAGAGAGAAAAATTAATGATAACTTATTGCAACCAAAAACAAGATTTAAGGATATTTTCCTTACTTGTTTCACATGACCTTGACTTGCCACATTGGCAGCTTCATAACTTGAACATGGCTGGCTGTGAACCAAAAAACTGACCAGGGGTTTTGAAGAGAAGCTTATCAGGATTGCAGTTTCTAGCAATTGCGCTTATATGTAAGGTTCCTGTTCTTCTCACTCAATACACTTATGGAATGATTTTCTTTCATAGGACTAATTATGAAGCATATATAGCTAAGTGTTTTAGTACTCCTCCATATTTATTTTAAACCTGTACGTTTTCTCAAAGCAAATCTTCGTGGGCAGTAAGTTGTATCATTATTCATCTCACTTGCCAGTGGGAAGTCTGAGCCATGAGAAGGAAATATCATGGCTGTGATGTCCCACTAAACAATCTGGAGAAACTAAGAATGTATTTTTTCTAGGAAGTTGAAGGAATCAAATCATAAGGATTTAGAATTGGCCTAGAAATGTATTTTGAATGTCAAAAATAAAAATTCTGAGATGAATAATTTTATAGAGGAATTCTAAGAATCTTTGGCTTTTTTAATAGGTGTTGTTCATGACTTATGAGGTGTTCTATTGTGAAGTTGGATAAGGTAACTCCCAAAGGTGCTTTCATGCAATAAGGTGGGAAGGAGGCCATATCACTTGTAGGATCAGACTTGGGAAATGAAAATGGAATTGCTCCCATGGCAAGGATTTGTCTGTCAGTTAGTACTAAGTAAGCTCAAAGGCCCAATTCTCTTTCTGTTCTTGGTAAAACTAATGCAAAAGGCAGAAGAAAATTAGCTATGTCTTACTGAATTCAGACAGTTCTAGAAATAATCCAAATGTTCAAATGACTTCTTTAGCTTGTGGCATGCATATCAGTTGCCTTCGCAAGTTCATTCATTGGGTTATAGTCCTGTATCCCTACGTCTCCCTCGTTTTCCACTGGCCATTCAGAAAAACAAAATGGTGCTTTCTCACAAGCGCTTGGGAGACCAGGAAATTTGGAGCAATCCCATCCTGGTGAGGAAGCATTCATGTTGCTTTACGCATATCACAAAGGTAAAAAGTAGAGTTTTCAATAAAAAGCATTTTCCATTATCTAAAACAAATTTAAATTCTTCATTCAAATGTAGAAAGTATTGATTAAATAAATAAGAAGACTTCAAAACAATTTGTTTTAAAATGTCATGGATTTTTTTTCAAGGAGTAGAGATACCTTTGGAATTCAATTTTATATCTAAGGAGGAACTTCACGAACAACTTCACTTTCTTCAACAATATCTATAACCAGAAAGATTCTAACACACATATGTAAATATTTCAACATTAAGGTATGCTTACTTTCAGGCAACAGTCACACATGTTAACTTGACTTCATTTTCCTGGATATATTTACTAGGGAAAGTCCTGTTTCTGTTCTGAAGGGTTAAGAGAATACATACTTGGATCTTTCCAAGTTTAACCTGAAGCTATATCACCTATTGTGATATAGTAAAATCCTATTTATTCCCATTTTCTTCATCTTAGACAGTTGTGAGGTATTATAAGAAGTGAATGGGCAATCTCAAAGAGAATGGAAACTTCCCTCAATGGAGAATGAGGAATGACCAAACCTAACATGCTAAAATCTGCCTTGGAATTACTTTTTTCTACTTTGAGAATGATAGTGATAGCAAAGATGATGATGATGATGATGATAAAATTAATAGGGGTAACTGCAACAGTGACTAACTTAATCAGGCACGGTACTAAGTACTTAGCATTAGCTCATTTACTCTTAGTCGTCATCGCTCTGTGAGGTCTGCCTGCATAAAGAAACATTCAGGTAAGCAGAAGTTATCAAAAACAAAACAAAACAAAACCAAAACAAAACAAAAATACCACTTTTGGGAGATCTACAGACATACTCCAAAGTGGTTCACCATGTTACAGAAATATTTTTATGTCCTGTTTCATTGTAATCATATGGGTTGATTTTACATTCTACTTCATAATATATATGCCTTTATTTTACTATTAAAGTAATACTTTTTTTTAAAGTTAACAATAGAAAATTTATATATGTAAGCATATATATATAGAAAATTTATATATATTACCTATAATCAATATTGCTTATTTGATATTTGAACCTCACTTTCATTGAAGCAGTCTTGCTTCATGAAGTAAAATACCATCAGAGATTTTTTTAATGATGTTAAGTCAACTTAATAAGCTAACCATTATTGTTCAGACAACATCGAATTAATTCACCTGAGCCAAGATTTTTGCCCTTCATCTTTTCTTCTACCCTTGAAAGTTTCCCCATGAGCTCAAAAGCTTTTGACCAATACCTCTGCAGCTTAATCACAAAGAGTAGCCCAAGGCTAACAAAGCAGCAAATGATTTGAGGCCCCAGTTCTCCGTCTTCTACCAAGTACACTTCTTCGCATCATCTACTGCATGAGTCTGTTTGGTTAGTCCTCTCCCAGGCCCTGCAAATAGAGTCATCCTGGACATGAAACAATTTTGGTCATTCTGACACTCACCTTTTATTGCCCTCAATTTAGATGAGTGGAAGGAAAGTGAGACTGCAAGACAAAGGCTGTGCACATCCAATTTTAAGGTTCATTGTCTTCATTTACATACTCACAAAAGTAAGTCTTTAGGTCTACTCTGAAGAGCGCATGAAAGGAAAAAATGTAGATGTGCTTGTACTAAAATTTCTTGGGAGTCTCTAACATCAAAACAGTTTTTCTTCAAACCTTTCAATGAAAAGGACACTCCAGAAGGATCCAGGTTCCATTGACTTCTTGTATCCCAGCATGTCGCTGCAGTACCTTGAAGGCTCTAACATGCAAATTAAGAAGTTTTAGACCAAACTTCATTCAGAAAATTGTCAAAAACAGCTGCCAAGCATGGGTCAGTTGGAAGGTAAGAGGATGTAGTATTTAAAAAAAAAATGGAGACACTTTAGGAGAATTCAATGGAATAAGAGCACGTACATTGTTGAACTATTTCTTCCTAGGACTTGGGACAAACTCAGCCACTTAACAAAGTGAGGCTCTTAGAGGTGGCCACCTTAAATCCTTTCATCCTCTTGCTGCTAGTGTTCTGTGGAGGACTGTAGGAGGGTCTTATGCTATGTTGACTTGCTGTCATATGTGAACTTACTGCCTTCAGAGAGAAATCAGATAAATATTAGTGAGGTAACAGCCCCTGGAGTACTTTGGAAAAGATGGCCCTAGTAAAGAAGAGTAGAAGGAAGGACAGAGTGGGGTGTCTTATAAAAAGGCCCCTACATGTTCAGTCAGGGTCAATGACCTCTCAGTCAGGTCAAAACAGAAAGAACCTATGTGAGTTGAGAACCATTGCCATTCCACCACGATGATTTTCCACTGTTTTGAAACAAACATCATAGCCTTCTTGGTGGGTTAAAAATTTCCCTTGTTGCCATGGAAAGAGGGAGAAGAATGACCCAAGGAAAATAGAGGCAATGTGACTAAGTTGTTCTTGGTCCTTGATCAAGTTTGTAAGCAAAGCTAGAGCGAAATGTAACTATTTCCCCAGTCTCTCCTTTCTCCTCACTCCTCCTCCCATTGACTGACAATTCTGAAGTCTGCACTCCAAGGACATTGACAGGACATCCCAGTCAGAGGATTCATGATGACTAGTTTTGCTGGTATAATGCAACTGTTCCCATCACTATACATTTGTTCTGTTACCTCTATCTTTTGAACTTTATACATAATGAATAAGACCTGCAAGAGATGGGTTTAGAGGAAAATTGCAGAATAAACTTGTGTTGCTGAGGATTTTAAGGCACACCATCCCAACTGAAGACACATTCCATGTGGATCCAGAGCAGTGAAAAGCTGTCCTCAATCCTGTGCAACTGATAAACTTGCTTTTCAGTTTCAATTCCTTTTAGAATTAACAACCGCTCCAAGGTTGATATGGAGTTATATACAATGTTTTCAAAGAATTTCATTCAGTTAGGATGCAGTAACTGTACACTTCATCTATCATTGAGAGAAATCTGTCCTGGGGTCAATTTTGCATGATACTCTTCATCATGTATAGACGAGAATGCAAAGTTGTGAGGTAACTTTTTTTTTATATAGAGTCCATCCTTGAAATATTTTTCCCAGTGTACTCTTAGCTCTGAAAACACTCAGAATATGTCCATTCTTCTGCCAGTAAGAAAACGACTTCCCTGGCAGTTATTGAATATAGTCTCTTAAGAGTTCTAGCTATCCTCTCTAGCTATCTATCAATGTTCAAATATAATTTAATAAATGTTGTGTTCATTGAAATACTTGACACTTCACATTGAACATAGGTCAATTGGCAATTACCCACTAGAAAAGTTTCGGTTGTAAAATCAATCCACTTTTCTGGGAAATTACCAGCATGGAATTTAAACTTCCATGTCCTGTTCAACAGCATTACAAAAACTCTTAAGACTGTTAAAGCTCTTTCAAGAGTTCATAATTAATTTATTGTACAGTTGTACCGCCAAAAGTAGAGAGTTAATTGATAGACCAAAGTAGTCCCTACCTCAGAATCTAATTTATGGAGTTTTGGAAAAGGACAGTCCCTGAATAGGGGGAAATAAACCAAGGCTTCGAAAACACACTGGAGCCACTTAATCACTTGGTTAACTCTTCTACACGGTGAATAACTTCTGTGACTTTCAAGGTCACATGCGCTCTTTTTGTGACTTTTATCCCCTTGCCTGCACCTGCACTTCTGTTGTGCTTGGATGACAGAGTGGACAGCTCTGATTCAAATCATTAGGAGCTCTGTGCAGTTTGGAGTTCTCTTGTTTTCTTTTCTACTCAGTTTTGTTTGGCCTCAGTGACCCAGATGTAAGGTAACACCAGATTTAACATACTTTATTAAAATTCTGTTCAACTGAAAGAATAACCCAGCTAGGCTTGACTCCTACAGAGGTAGTAAGAATTTGAATGACCTCTGATAGTTGCTCATCATCCTCAAAATTATTGTATGGGAGCTGTTAATTTTTTTTAAGATTTTATTTATTAATTTGACAGAGAAAGAGAACATAAACAGGAGGAATGGCAGGCAGAGGGAGAGGGAGAAGCAGGCCCCCTGCTGAGCAGGGAGCCCGATGGAGGACTTGATCCCAGGACCCTGGGATCATGACCTGGGCCCAAGGCAGACACTTAACCGACTGAGCCATCCAGGCGCCCCTATACGGGGACAATTATAGCCTCTGTTAGAGCACCAGCTTTCAAATTTCATTCTAAAATACTATCCATCCATTTTCCATCTATCCATCCATTATACATTGGTTAGACACCTCTTTTTTAAGCCGTTTAAGCCACGCCCTTGAGTGATACTGGTTTTACCATAATGTAGAAGATAAGCGAAGAGAGTGTGAATCTCTGTTCACAAACTCAAGTAAGCAAAATCCAAAATTTTATTTCTTTATTTTCTTTAAAGCCCTCATCCTGTCAAACTGGAAGATAATTCAGCTTCAGTCATTACTAGGTCCCCTGTGCAAAGTTGTGCAAAGGTCCTGGAGTTTTATATATGCTCCAATACATCAGAAAGGTCCTTTGGTTACAGCTGGTCATGTTTTCACACTGGTCACTGAGAAGACACTGAGGGCTACGGCTTAAATAGACCCAACAGCACTGCTCATTCTGATCCTGCTATTCTACCTTTGGCCATGGACATCCTAGTGGCTCAAAACCGACATCTTTCAGTGTACCATACACCCATTGCTTCCAAGGGCTGTGTCAGGGAGCAACGGCTGCTCTCCTGTGCCCCGCAGATCTCCATTCCCCACCCCCACCCCCCGCCCCCCCCC
>LNAC01000551.1:661552-692071 GCA_002007465.1 Ailurus styani
ATCCCCCTCCACATCCTTCCCACCCTCCCCACCCCCTTGCCGAGCTTTGCTGTGCAAGTACAAAAGCTGTCAAAAGCAATTTTTATAAAGTAAGGTGTCACCTTCCAGACCCGAACCCAAAGACCCAGCCAAAAACTTGGCCCAGCAGTTTCCCATACTCTCAGCAGCACCCAAGGAAACTTTCGCCCATTATAAAAGCTTAAAGGGGGGGGGTGGTTTTGCAAGTTCTGGCTTTAATTTTGTTCTTTTGAACATTATCTTAAACCTTCCAGGAGTGCCTTGCAGGTTTACAATTTTCTTGATTTTACTTGCTTTGCCCTTCTGATAAACAGTGAGTAAAAACATAACTCGGTGCTAGCAATTATTATTCATGGATTTGCTGAAGACATTATTTAGATTGTTCTTTTAGATGTCAGGAAAGAACACAGTGTTTCAAAAGTCATGGACTTTTTGTTGTGTTGTGAAAGAAACGCACATATCCAAGAGTCTCTGTCTCTGTTTCAAGAATATGAATCAGATACTCCTTGTCTGATTTTCTGTCTGTAATGTATCAATCACTAAAATAAAAGGAAAACATAAGTATGGAAGGAAAGTGTGATTCCGAAATTTCTTACGGTTCTTGCGACTAAATGCTTTGTCTCTGGGGTAGATTTGTGGTCAGTTAATCAACAAAGAGAGTCATTATTATATAAGGAATACTAATAATAATAAAAGATTAAACGTCATAAGGTAATATTAGAGTACAGTATGATGTGTATTTTAATAACCTAACATCTTTCACAGTTTGGCATTTATACTAAAGATCTTCACCTTCTGAGATTTTGGTATTATCTTTTCCAGAGTAATTTTTATGTGTTTTGCATAAACAAATAAATTTGAATAGCAATTTATAATTGAAGTGAACTCTGGAAATTCTTCACAGTTTTCTTTCATCACTAATTTGCATTTACTAATAGATTCCCTAAGAACTTGGTTGGGAAGTCAAGGAGTTAGAATGGCTCAGTTGCCCGAATTGAACTCGGTAAGAGAGGGCATTAAGAGCTCTTGGTTTTAACACCAACTCTCTCAGTTTCTTACTTTTGAAGCAGGTAGGCAAGTGTCCCATAGGACCAGCCACAAGGGTCTTTGGCTTCATGCAGGATGGAAATCAAACATGAGCTGGGGAAAGTGAATGCAGAGTTTATTTAATAGCACGTGTGACAGACAGAATAGCAGACAGAATGCCTGGGAGACTGGGAAAGGAAAGGAGATTGAGTCTCACCATCATTTGGGGCTAGGGGTGTATATTGGAAAGGGGTCTAGGGTTTGTGTTCCTTCAAGAGTCCAGGGTAGGGTCCAATCACAGGTGAGCGTCTGGTGAACAGTGAGTGTTATTCTATAATTTACCTAAGGCAGGGATATTGATACCAATGTCGATTTTGTTTGAAGCTGAGTTTTGTTGGAAGCTAATGTCCTGGAACATGTTTGGAACCTGGCTCTTCTTAGGTGATAGCAGGTGTTGGGAGCCTAAAACAGAACTAAGAGAAGGGTTAACTTTCTTGCTCCCTCCTTGAAGTGGAAACATAGCTCCTTTGGCTTATTCAGGGGCAAACTATGGGACATGAGTAAATGGGGCCTAGCAGAAAAACCATAGAGATGGAGCCCTTCTAAAATGAAGACCTTTCAACTTCCCCACCTCACTTTCCCTGGTTCGAAGATTTTAATCTTTAGACTCTTCCTCCTATCTTAATTCCCTTAATGTCATTATCACATATTCATATAAATGTAGTCCATTGGCCATAGATCCTAAAAAGGCCAAGAACGTTGAGATTCTAGGGGTTTTCATTTAATTCGGCTTCAAGAAACATCTTTTGAAGTCAAACATTAAGTATTGTGCCTTGTCTATCCCAAGCACACTTGTTAAAATGTTGACCACAAGTTTGGAGGCCATATGCTGCTTCTAACTGTCTTCTGCAAGAGAAGGATCAGCATATGCCCATCATGCTTTTATCCATACCGAACTAAAGCTGAGCTTTCCAAGGGAAAATTACACATCGTTTTACATTTTTCACTTTCAGTTTCTTATTTACCTATGTGGGTTATTAACAATTGCCCGTATTTCCATTGAGTTCCAGCCGGTCACACTCCTCTCCCCTTCCCTGGGTAACTTGCAGTGGGCACTGTGAGTAAAACGATGGGCCACTCATAATTAAAGTCCTTGAGATTCTTCTCAAGTAAATAATATGAATCACTTTTGAAAAGAGTACAACACTATCACAGTTATATATTCTTAGTTGAAATACAAATCTTGACCACTGATTTGCCTTATAGTTATATGTTCCTTGGGTAACAATATTTTAGGAAATAATAAGAGTAAATAGGATTTATTGCACACTTAGTACACCTAGTATATACTGAGCTCTCACTCTCTATGTTTCATATTCGTCATCTCAAATACTTTCTACCACAACCTCAATGAGTAAACTTTAGGTTAAATATTTTAACATTCTACTTGATAATCAGAGTTTACTATGAAATAAAACAATAATATGGAAACTCCAAGCAATAATAAGATAATTTAGGCAAAACACCAATTTTATATTTCATCGAATAATGTAAATCTAGGTAAAATAAATTATTTTCCATGTAGATGTATGTGTAAGCCTTTAGAAGCGTTTGGATCATTCAGGTAGTGCTCTTGTTCAATTTTTTGTATCTGAGTAGTTTTTCTAAGTAATCTAAAAGTTTCTTGTCTTTGTTAAGATTAATGAGAAAGTCCATGTGGGAATTCAACCAGTGTTTTTCTAGTAAGTGCTCCATAAATATTAGCCTCTCTTGTTGCTGTTGTTTTGTTATTCATTCATAAATTTATTCAGTAGTACTTACTGAGTGACTTCTATGTACCAAATTTTGTTCTAAGCAGTAAGAATACAATAGCAAGCAAAATAAACAAAAATTCCCATCTGGCCACGAATAATGAGAAAGGATTTTGTAAGATAGGACTAGACTGGAACTGAGTTTTATAATAATAGCAACTCCTGCATAATGCTTATTGTTATTTCTTATATTATAGTCCTCTCCTGGGCATTGTGATAGTTATTCAGATGTCTGTAATTTTAGCCAATTTGACAGTCTTTTTAAAATTTTTACTTTTTAAAAAAAATCCTCATTGGCTATAGGCGCCTGGGTGGCTCAGTCATTAAGGGAATGCCTTCGGCTCAGGCCATGATCCCAGGGTCCTGGGATTAAGCCCCGCATTGTGCTCCCTGCTTGGTAGGGAGTCCGCTTCTTCCTCTCCCACTCCCCCTGCTTGTGCTCTCTCTCTTTTTCTCTGTCTCTCTCTCTGTCAAATAAATAAATAAAATCTTTTAAAAATATTCATTTGGCTATATTTATATAGTGCCTCCTATGAGATAGCTATTCCTCTGAAAAGGTAACCAAGAGACATTCAGCCCTGAAGTGCTAAAATTTTGCATTTACCAGTTTCAAATACAGAAAAATCTTGCATAGCTACACAAGTAAAAGATATAATACAGGGGAAGTATCCAAAATGTTAATACCAACAATTTACAACCAAAGACAGAGACAGTGACATCTTTTCACACTTGTCACCTGTCATGGGTTGGATGGTAGCGTAGGTTAGGTATTTGTCAAAGAATTGTTAGGAGTCGAGTAGAACTCCTGGGGAATCTGTGGTGCTGCCTTCTTTTGGACCATCGAGCAATGCCTCTTGACGCCATCCTTCTGTTCCTAAAGGAGCGAAGTTCAGAAAAGGCATGTTACAGATTTTGACAAAGACTTTGAGCCTAAATACCTTGATTTATGGATTTGTGGCCTGAGGTGTGGAAAGAGGTGTGTTAGATGCAAAGAGAACTGATAAGGGGGCTAGGAGAGGAAGGAGGGGGCAGAACCAGACTTACTTCATGATGGGCATTGAGTGGCGATTTGTGGTGAAGGGGCATACCCACTGGGTGACACCTACACAAACAACACTGTCCCCACATGGACAACTGATGAAAGAAAGATTTTGAGTAAATGAATCATTCAACCATTTTTATTCTTGGAGGAGCATTTTTCTTTTGTTTAAACTTTTTGGGGGTGATAAAATTGCATATATCATTATACTAAGATACTAAAATTCGATTTGAAATTGAGTGGTTTAGAGAGAAAGTATAAAATTCATCCATGAAAATAGCCATCAATTAGAGAAGAGGGAGCAAAGAATGTTTTTCAAAATAAAATTTCTCATCACTTAAAATTACAGCCAATGATGTTGGGTTTCAAACACATGGAGACATTTAAGAAATTGTTTACATGCTATAGTAACTTATCATCGTATGAACTTCCTTTTAGGTGTGTGAAAAATATTTAAGTCTTAATCTGAATAGAAGTGCAGTATTTAAATAAGTGGGGGGGCTTTGATAATTTTCTTAAATGTTAATAGATACAATACATAAATATCACATTGTATAAAGAAGTCAGCTTCTAGCTTTGTAGACAGGGTCAAAAACTAATTAAAGAAGCAAATTTTTGGTTAGAGTACACTGTTTCGCAGAGACTTCTATAATTTCCTTTATTTGAAAACTTGTGCAACATTCATATAAATATAAAATACTTATAATCAAAATGTTATCTGTTCATGGAAATTGATAGTAGAACTACAGTAGTGATACCATCCCACATCTCAGCAACCATTTTGATATTAAAACAACTTGTGATCAGAGAAAGGGATGTGGTCTGATGAATTAAGGAAACTTCAAGGTTTGGACTGCCACAAAGAAATGGACAGACTGTTCTAGATGGATAGATTTAAATAAGCAAGGACAAGAAGAAAAGAAGGAAGACTTAATGACCATAAGAAGATGGATTTAAGGAAAACTAGAGAAGAAATGGAAAGGGGGTTGTTTAGAACCAATTGTGGAAGGATTAGGCCTCCTCTCATATTAATGTGTGAATCTTTTGAAGGATTAATATTTAATATTTATAATTACTATTTGTAAGAGTTTAATTAAAGAAGGATGGATTGAATGAGTATTCACCATTGATTGAATAAAAAGGTTGATATAACTGATGAGTTCACCTTTGCAGTTAATTTTCCACCAAATTCTTACACCCAAACATGTGGAAGCCGTGTTTTCCTTAGGTTCTGGGCAGTTTGTTGAATATCACTGAGTATGAAAGCAATGTATGGTTCCAGAAGACCTGTGCTTCCTGGGGGAAATAATCCAGAATGGTAAACTGTGACGTGAGCCATAAGGAAAACCCTTGGGGTGGGTGTTTAGACGCACACCCATTATGCCCTGTATTTATTGAAATTGGTTCCTTTTATCTGGAAGGAAAATGAGAAAGAATTTAGTTTTAAAATGATAAAATCTTGTGTAAATCTGGTTTAAGTGTCCTAATCTAATGAGTAATTTTCTTCTAAAAGAAGACCTTTTATATTTGCTTACTGTAGGATCAAACATAACAAAAAATTTAATCCCTGCTTTTGTACATTACCGAGCAATATTTATTTTATTGAAGTAAATATGGAAAAACACATATCTATAAACAATTACTCTCTACAGTGTACCACTTCATCTAGGGATGGGCAATTTCTGTAGGTGAATAGTAAGAAATAGTTAGCTCTGTGTTCTTCCAGAAGGGGAGGGTACAGTTTTGTGTTTTACCATTTTTAGTAACAAGGAAAAAAAAGTTTGAAGATGAGGAGATGAGAAAGCAAGAAAAATTATGGGTAGCTTTACATGTAATTAATAGAATTGGCAATCACTTTTAAGTCCGCTCTTTACCAATGCAGAATGGAAATGAATTTTAAAATCGTTACGCATTATGTATTTTGCAAGGTTTTAATTAGTAAAGAAAATCAGCCTTAAACTTGTCTTCAGCAAGTTAAGTATATCATTAATTAAGAACTTGAAAATAGATTTGGACAATGATCTTTAAAAGTCTAGTTGATACGTTTCATGAATACTGGTGCTTTTTCTAATTTAATATTAAAATAAAATATATTTACTGGAAATTCAGCAATTTGAAAAAAAGCCTATGCTTTTTTTTTTTTTTAAGATTTTATTTATTTGACAGAGAGAGAGAGAGAAAGCACAAGTAGGGGGAGCGGCAGGCAAAGGGAGAAGCAGGATTCCCTCGGAGCAGGGAGCCTGATGTTGGCTCAATCCCAGGACCTGGGGATCATGACTTGAGCCGAAGGCAGATGCTTAACCTACTGAGCCACACAGGTGCCCCAAAAACCTATGCCTTTTTACAATTTTAGTACTTCAAGTAATGGGCAACTTTTATGCCATTTCAAAAGATTAATACATATTTATTTGGCAAGTAAAATTGAAAGGCCAAATTTTATATATTTGTGCATGTGAGAGTATGTATTTTATTTTTTATGAATGTCTTTGAATCCAGGTGAATGATTTAATAAAGACAGCCTGAAGGAATACTGGCATCTTGGCGGACCAGCTGAGAGGACAGAACTTTACCTGTGTGAAGTTTGGCAAGAAAGCCCCTCTTAGTTTTCTGTGGGAAAGTGAAGAGTAGGGGTGGGAGATGGGGTAGGATGTGTGATGAAGGGCAGGATTCAAGGACAGAGCAGCCCTGAGTCACAGGTTAGACCGTTGAAGTTTGGACCCATGGTACTCCATGTTTGTGGAGCCCAGCAATCTCTCTTACCGGTCTCATCTAGTCTCTCCGGCACCTCAGAATTCCTGAGGAAATTCATTTTCAGAATTGAACTATTTGATTAAGAATGCATATTTTTCCCCCCTTAGGAAATACTGGCAAGCTGTGCAGGCTTCAGTAAGAGTTTCACACCACTTCCTGAATTTGACATCAGAATTTGCTTGTGTTGTTACGAAGGCCGAGGGCTGTAGGAACACTGGCAGACACCAGTATGAGTCTTGCCTAGGTTTCTCTAGGTTTAGAACTTAATGTGGATTTATTAAATTCACAATCTCAGAGGGCGCCTGGGTGGCTCAGTGGGTTAAAGCCTCTGCCTTCGGCTCAGGTCATGATCTCAGGGTCCTGGGATCGAGGCCCGCATCGGGCTCCCTGCTCGGCAGGGAGCCTGCTTCCTCCTCTCTCTCTGCCTGCCTCTCTGCCTACTTGTGATCTGATCTCTCTCAGTGTGTCAAATAAATAAATAAAATCTTTAAAAAAAAAATAAAAAAAATAAAAAAATTCACAATCTCAGAGATAGGCTTGAATGATTTAGGAAGGAGATGAAAGACAGAAACCATAGTATTCTGACAATAAGTTTATTAAAAATCCATCAATGTTATATTTATTACATGAGAAATGTACTTCATATTTGGTTTAAATCCACTCTCCAATCTTCATCACCAGATTAACTCCAAAAGATATTGCATTTTACAAATTCCAAGAGATTAAAAGGGGGCAATCAACTTGGAAAAAGAAATGCAATAACTTGACACTTGTTTTTCATAGAGGATCAGATTTTCAAAGGGATTTTGTTATTAAGTATCATTAGGGTTAGGCTTAATATCAAGATCCACATAACGAGTCCATGGTACATCCACATTATTATGGTCTGAAAGGGCCAATATGTTTTTGAAATGTTAATAGTTTAGCTCTTATTTATTGGGAGGGCCTGATAAATAGCCCCCGATGTGCTTTAAAATCTTTCTTATTATATTGTTTTCATGACATTCTTTTGAGTCAGGAGATTATGACCACCTGTCAATTATACCAACTTTGTCAAGGCAAAGTTAGCAGAAAATTGTGGTACATTGTTACGACAGCCCTGGCTAACTAAAACAATGGGTAAAGAATATGAAATCAAGAAATAAAACTTACAGATTCAGGTGTCAATTTTTAGAATTCAAAGGTATCTTAGAGATTAATGGGCCCAATTCCCTTGTTCTGCAACTAAAGAGACTGAGTTACAGAGAGAACTTTGTAGCTCCTAGAACTCGAATAAGACAGGTCCCTTCCATAAAACCCCCATTCCTGGTCGTCTTCTCACAATTGCTTGCCATGTTTGGAGAGAAAGGACCAAAGTCCAAAAAGGCTGAAGGAAAGGAGACCATATGGATGAATGCATCTGATTTTCAGATTACACAAACATTTTTTCTGAGACGATCAAGGAGCACATCAAAGAGGAGGTAAGGGATGTATATGAATGTGTATGTGTCTGTGGTTCTGTCTGTGTTTTGTTTTAATTTTTAGGTTTGAAGGATAAGCAAATTGGAGGGCAGAGCAGTGAAAGGAGAAATTTCAGTTAAAACAAGTAGGTGCACCCCAGGTGTAGCACGAATGCAGTGGTTGTGTTTGGACAAGGTGAGGGATCAGTTTGATTGCTGGGATTAAAAAAAAAAAAAGTAGAACAAGGGTTCCTATGGAGGTTTAGTAGCAAATAAAACTGTAAAGGGGGCAGAGGCCACGCTGCCAAGAGTCAGCATGGGGAAGGAAGGCCATTCTGTAGGGATAGCGACATTAGGCCTTGCTGGGTGGGGGAATTTGCTTTGATTCGGGGCCCAGGTGTCCCATCTGTCAGGATTCATTACTCTTCTCCCTGGCAGGAGGTACTTGTCGATGGGTAATTCAGATCTGACTATAACAGCATCTGGAAACTACTATAATTTTCTTCCTGCTTTTGATTCCTCAAACCTGGTCATTTGAGTAAATGCATGTGTGCTTTATATGTATATGCACAAGAGAGGGACCCCCAGGTGAAGCCCCAAATTATTACACTTTTGTTCAAAAAGCATCAGTCTGTTCTAGCTGATCTCATGCTTCTCTGGGCATTAGAATGCCGTGAAAACCCTCACAAGAAAGTGAACCATAGCTCTTAAGGCCATATGTTTTTTGAGATAGAATGTTTGTACCTTGCACTATTCCCAAGAGGTAGAAGTGTGTCTTGAGGGGGATTAAATCTATTTATCCCTGTACATCTCTGAGGGGAAAAGTGTTAAAAGAAATTTTATATTGTGCCAATACTCATTAATTGCCATTTTTATTACACATATATTAAGAATTCTTCCAATGTCGATGGACAAATTTTTATATTTAGTGTACTATTCTTGCAAACATTCCTTACAAGCCTTTTAGATCACATGGCAGTTACTGCAGAAAGATGGTACCTTATTTTTTCATATTTATATAGGTTGTCACAGGGTGAAGTGTTAATGACTTTATGATACCTTAAGTTGTGTACGGCAAATGACTAAGTCTTGAATCAAGGACAAAGCAAACTCAAGGTGATACAATAACACTTCATCTTTATAAGTAACACCTCTGTCCCACCTCCTCCCTCTGACCCCAAAGTGTCAAAGATTTTACAAATACCAATTTATTCTCTTTCTTTTCAGACCATTATCCTTTTTTAAAAGAAATTATATGGGTTGACTTAAACCATTTTTTTTTTAAAATCTTGCAACAGTAATTGCCTTTGGACATACATTTCTTTGTTGTTGTTGTTGTTTTTATTTTTGTTTTTGGACATACATTTTTTTTTAAAGATTTTATTTATTTATTTGACACAGAGAGAGAGATCACAAGTAGGCAGAGAGGCAGGCAGAGAGACAGGGAGAGGAGGAAGCGGGCTCCCTGTGGGGCAGAGAGCCCGATGCGGGCCTCGATCCCAGGATGCTGAGATCATGACCTGAGCCCAAAGCAGAGGCTTTAACCCACTGAGCCACCCAGGCGCCCTGGACATACATTTCTTGAGGCCAATTTTTTTTTTTTAGACATATTATCTCCATTGCTACTTGGGCACTGGTACATTATATTTTAAAAGTAGAATTTATTGCTCTGTGGAATTATGCACCTCTGAGCTGGCATCTAATTCAAATTAAAATAGGTCACAAATAACTAAGAATCCATTTAGTCCCTAATGTTTACTTCTGAGTTACAGATGTTTTCTTTTCTCATTTTTCTACGTTAGGTGCATTAGATTCCTTTTTAACTTTATAAACGAAGTTAAATAAATAAACGTTTCCATAGGGAAAATTGGGGAAAAGAATTTCATCAGCTGCAAGCTTCACTGCATTGGTAAATTTATGTTTATTCTGTAGTAAAACAATAATGCATGGCCCTGGCCTGAATTCACAGCTAAAATTTAATCTGTTTAATTGGGCAAGTTCAGTCTGAGGTCCTTCTGTCCTTCATAAAACTGTACTCTGGCAGTTTACGATTCTAACAAACCTCGAAGAGTGAGTTACGGTTTGGTGCTCAAACTGGGAATATCCACAGGATTATTCAGAAAATAATATCCCAATTGGGGGCACTTTATCTTTTTACAATGGGATATTTAATTTTACTGTGCCTAGAAATATTTGTCAAAGAGGCAAAAAAAAAAAGTTTTTTCAAAGACCTTTGGTTCTTTTCCCTCATTTTCTAAGGTAATTAGTGTAATAATGTTTTAGTTCCTTTGGGGAAAATAAAGTGTTTCAAAGCTGTCGAATGAGTTTTAAAGAGAAGTCAAGGCTGTATACAGGTTAATGAATCATGTCTGAATTTAGGGCTTGAGTTCTCTTCCATCCCCTTGGTCAAGTGTTTTTCAGATGGATTAAATATGGCCTGTGAACCCATGAATTAGGTGCACCCTTATGAAAGACTTTAAGCACCCTTGTGCATGCTCTGTTGTCATTTAATGGAAAGAAAATTGGCATTTTTTGAGTACCCACTATAAACACAGTGCTCTGTGTGTTATAAACATTAAATCATCCAATACTCTCCAAACATATATCTCTATATACTTTACATATGTATCTATATATATAGTAGTATCCCCTTTTAGTAAAAATAGAAAGTGATTTTCAGACATTAGATAGTTTTTCCACGTGGACCTGGAAGCTAAAGAATCATCTTTCAGTCTCCAAACTCTATTCTCCTTTTAACTTCATTTTTAGCTTTTAAAATTAAATGAGTATTGCGAAGATCCATGCTCTTTGTAAATAACTAGAACACACAGTGTTTAAAGCTAAAATACCTTTAAAAACCACCTCTGATCCCAGTCCCCCACCTCCGCTGAGACAAGCCATTTTATGCATTTATAATGTGTATTGTTCAGAACTTCAGTATCATTTACTTACATATAAGTATCCGTAAAAATGTATAGCATAGTTCAGTATGTTCTGTTATTTTTTTAAAAAGATTTTATTTATCTATTTGACAGAGAGTGATGCAGCGAGAGGGGGAACACAAGCAGGGGGAGTGGGAGAGGGAGAAGCAGGCTTCCTGCCGCGCACCAAGCCTGATGCTGGGCTCCATCCCAGGACCCTGGGATCATGACCTGAGCCAAAGGCAGACGCTCAAGGACTGAGCCACCCAGGTGCCCCTGTTCTATTATTTTTATGTAAATGATACTGCATAAAAAATTATACAGGTTGCTTTTATTGCTCAACATTATGTATTTGAGACCCACCCATCTTGAGACACACAGATCTAGCTGATTCACTGTAACTGCTCTATCTGTAACTATATCATATTTGAATTTATAATTGCAATTACAATGAATATTGTGACAACAGTCTTACAATTCTCCCTGAGCATATGGGCTAGCGTTTCTGTAAGAGTGGGAACTTCCCTAGAAGTAGCACTGCTGAGTAACAGAGTGTGTACATATTTAGATTTAACACCTACTATTCAGTGTCTCACCAAAGTGGTCTCACACGTTATCTTTGTACAGTGTGAGAGCACTCATTTCCTCACACCTCGCCAACTTTGGGGACATTGTTCAGCCTTTAGAGTTTTTGCCTCACTGATGGGACTAAAAATGTGATCTCACTGTGGCCTCCATTTGTCTTTCCCTGTGGACTACAGAAGTTCACCATCTCTTCAACGGCCAGTTACATTTTTACTTTTATTTACTTTTCCATTTTTGCCCACTTTTCTTTTAGATATTTGTCTTTTTCTGCTGGTATGTTGTGTTGCCTATATTGCAAATGTTTTTTCTTAGCCCACAGCCTTTGTCTTTGAATATTATAATGGTTTCTTGAATGGGTCAGAAGTTTTACATTTCAATGTGCTCCATTGTTTCAGTGTTTTAATTAAAAAATATTCTTTCAGAAGTTTTTTCCATTCCAAAGTCATGGAGATACTCTTCTATTTTTTCTTCTTGTAATTTTAAAGTTTCCATTTTTATGCATAATTATGTTAGAGGATTAAAATCTGTCCTGTCTCGAGGTTTCCAAATAGTGTAAAGCTAACAGTGAAGACAGATCTGTATGGAGAGCAAAGTTACTAATTTCTCTGAGGTCGAGTTCAAAGAGGTCCTTGGCAGAAGATTCCCAGTCTGACCCCAGGTGCCAGTAAGGTTAACCTGCTTTGACAGTCTTTTCCAATGAGAGAAACAGGGAATTGGAAACAAAGAATACTTGCTGGAAAGTGTTCAATAGGCTTACAAGTCCACCATTTTATTCTCATTCCTAAAGGTTTGGGGTGGTGAAAGAAATGTACATCTATAGAAATTTAAGCATGTGCTTAAACATGAAGACTAGGGCCAGATTCTTGTCTGAAGATTTCTGAAAAGGGGATAGCTGTGGTAGTAACTCATCCTTGCTGGTCATGAAGGGACCAGAGTGTAGTCTGTATGAGTCCAAAGTTAAACTCTAGAAAAGCCATACTAACACCCTATTTCCCTGTGAGCCTTTGAGTATCTGGAAGAAGACTCCAGGGGTTCCCTGTGGCTTCACCTGGAAGAGCATGGAGAGTAGCAAAAGGAAACTCAGGCATGGGACTGTCCAGCTGGTTCCTCAACTGAGCTGTTGGACACCGAACCTGGAGGTCTCTATTGGCAGGTGAACCCCATGTGAGTGCCGCAGGGAGTAAAGTTGCCCTTTATTAGGGAGGCGTCCTGTGTGACAGAGATAACTCAGGTAAAGAAGAATCAGTCCTTAAGAAAATCAACCTCAAAGCAGACAAATCAGAGCACAGACACATGGATGAAATTTCTGCTCCCTCCTCTCCTCATTTGCTATATGGAAGGAGGCTATTGTGAGAATTTAAAGTGGGGGTAGGGAGAAGAGAGGGCTATTCAACTAGAGAAAGAAAAGGGGAGAGTAAGGAAGATGATCACATCCATTTTTCCCTCCCTAATGCCCGAGATACAAATCCAACAGCTAGGAAGTGGGGCTGTTGGGTTCAAATTCAGGCAGGCGGACTTCAACATTGACCTCTTAATGACTCTGCTAATGTTTCTTCTCAGGTACGGTATTTGCTTCTAACTTCTGGTTTCTATCTTTTTTTAGATTCTGGACCTTTCTTTTGAGTTCTAATTTGCTAATAATTTTCTTTTTAGAGATTAATAGATGGGACACCTGAGTGGCTCAGTTATTTAAGTGGCTGCCTTCCATTCAGGTCATGATTCCAGGGTCCTGGGATCTAGCCCCACATCGGGCTCCCTGCTCAGTGGGGAATCTGCTTCTCCCTCTGCCTCTGCTGCTTCCCCTGCTTGTGCGCTCTCTCTCTGACAGATAAATAAAATCTAAAAAAAAGAAAAAAGATTAATACATGTTAGCTTTTATTTGAAAAGTTTGGGGCAACTGTTAAATTATTTTTCTGTTAACTTGTTAATATAGGGAATCAAAACAATAGATTTTCTAATACTGAATCATCCTTGCAGCCTATTTTAAATCTGGCGTGTTGTTAGGTATTTTCTTAGTACACTGCAGAATTTTATTTGCTAATGTATTAACATATAATTAAAGTATTTTTAATTTATGTTCAAAAGTGAAATAGAACTATTCTCTTGTGCTATTATTTGTCCACTTTTTAATTCAGAATATTATAGGTTGTGACATTAAATGACTAGATTTAGTATTTTTCTAAATTATGGATCTGTTCGGACAAATGGAGGATCGTGGGCTCCCTGATCTTAAATTTGTCTTGAGCCAGGTGCTTTTTGTAAATTATCTATTGAGCTTATGTTATTGTTCTTCTATTGGGTTTTCCATTACTTCCAGTTTGGGTGATTTATAGCTTCCCAGAAAAATGATCTGACCCATGTAGAGGATGTCCGAATTCGCTGGTGCAAGATTACCGATGGTAGTAACTGAAATCTGGTAATTTTATAAAACTCTTTGAATCCCTCATGTTCCCTTTTATGGCCCAATTGTTATTTGTTGCATCCTCACATCTTTCTTGATTATAATCGCCCTTAATTTGTCTTTTTTATTAGTTTTTTTCAAATACCACTTTTTTTTAATCAATTTATTCATTCTTTTGTTGTTTTCTGTTTTATTAATTTATTGTCTTACTACGTATCTGTCCTTCCACTTTCTTTGGGCTTGTTTTGCTTTTTCCACCCCATTGTTTTCTGATTAAAAGATATAGTTCATTTATTTTTAATACTTCTTATTTTTTTAAATAGTCAAGTCTGTATATCTTTTCAATTAAGTACCACTTTATTTACACCCTGTGGGTTTTTGCTGTTTAGGGCTTTCTTGTTGGCAATTTCTAAATACTGGATTATTATTCATTTTTAATTTCATTGTTCTGTTCAGTACTTCAGTCTTTGTGACATAATTTCAGGTTTTTGTTTTTTGTTTTTTTTAATTAGTATACATTCTAGTCAGCTTAGCTTATGTGTCCTTGCAAGAGGGATTCTGGAAGTTGTGCTGTGGAGGACTCTGCTTTGGCTTTTGTGGTTTGAGTCCAATCAGTGACTCCATCTCATCGTTTTTTCTTCTTTTAATAATTAAAAAAAAGTAATTGTGATAAAAACACGTAACATAAAGTTTACAGTCTTAATTGTTTATAAGTCTACAGTTCAATTATGTTAAGAATATTTACATTATTGTACAACAAATCTGTTGAAGTTTTTGATTTTGCAAAATGAAACCCTATACCCATGGAACAACAACTACCAATTTCTTCTTCCTTCTAGTCCCTGGCAACTGCCTTCCGTTTCCAGAATTCAACAGTTCTAGATAGGTCATATGAGTAGAATCATATAGTATCTGTCTTCCTGTGACTGACTTATTTCATTTAGCATAATGTCCTCAAGTTTCATCAACGTAACAGTTCTCAGAATGTCCTTTTTTAAGGCTGAATGGTATTCCCTTGTATGTTTATACCACATTTTGTTTAAACATCATCTTTTGGACATCTGCGTTGCTTCTACATCTTACAGATTATTTTAAACCCATTTATGTTGATGGTGATTATGTCTATGTTTTGACTTTTTCCTCTTGTTTTGTGTTTTCTCTTTATTATTCTCTTTCTTTCTTTCTTTCTCTTTTTCTTTCTTTTTTCTTTTTCTTCTTCAAAATATCCTGAAAATTTTAACACATATACTTAACTTTTTTTCTTAAAATATCTAGAGCTAATCAATCAAAATTAGGTCCAAACCTTAACATGCTTTCACTCACCTCTGCTTTCATCTGCATCCTCCCAATGCATATATACCTCTCATTTGCCGTATCAATAATGTTGAGAATTTCAGATTTAAGTTGATATATTGACTGATTTTTGAAGGTTTACAATCCATAATGATGTAAATTTACTTGTTTTTTTTCTCATTAATTACATCATTTCCTCAACTTACTTTCATTTCTCTTCTTTCAGGATGATATCTTTCAGGGTCTTTCAGTTTGGGAGGGCAGTGTTGTGAATCCATTTGTATTTGAAAATGTTGTTATTTGCCTTTGGGTTTGAATGGCAATTTGGTTGGCTATAGAATTCTAGGTTCAGTTCTCTTTCATCAGTTACCTGTATAAGATTTTGATCATTGTTTTGCTATGTGTGATATTGCTAATAAGAGGACTCTTGAGAATCTGATTCTTGCTCCTTCCTGAGGTTTGAGTTCTGTTCCTTTTTTAGTATTATTTCTTCATTCATTTCCTTCTGAATTTAATTATGATGGTTGCAGGTACTCAGTGAGCCCTTTTGATGTGAGACTGTGTGGCATTTACAAGATCATCTTGTTATCTACTGACACAATCAACTCTCTTGACTCAGCCTTATGCTTTTTATAATGGTCATATAAGGGAGGAGATCATACAGCTTTCATTTAAAAACTTTAGTCATCAGACAGGTACAATAATAAAAAAAACTCACTAGTTTATAAATAAAAAAAATTGGATCCAAATTGTGTTTCTGGCAAATAAATTAAGTAGAAATTACCTGCTCAGATGGCTAAAACTTTTTACTAATATTTGTGGAGACTTTGATTTTCCATTTATCTAGATTCCAAATAGCCCTTCCCTCTTTTTTTCCTTCTAATTTGAACCATCTCCCTAAAGTTGGGCATTTCCTAGAGACGGATCTCAGGTCCTAGAGAATATAGTAGAGAATTTATCTCAAAGGCACAGAGAAAAGATGTTGATTCCTCCAAGAAGGAGTTTTGGGGCATATTAGCCTATTATCTGAGGTCTGGGTAATTATTATAAATGTGCCTTCTTTTTCTTACATGCTGGACATTTCTGTTTCCAGTGTCCTGTTCTTCTACAATATCTGCAGTTTGAATAATATCGAAGGGTCGACTCACCCACTCAACTACATTTTCTTCAGTTTCCTTCTTTTATAAGGCCAAAGATTTCCAACTAAGATGGAAATCAAAAGATTCTTATGTTTTATTTATTTTTTTTATTTTTATTTTTTTTTTTAAAGATTTTATTTATTTATTTCACAGCGGGAGAGAGATCACAAGGAGGCAGAGAGGCAGGCAGAGAGAGAGAGGGGGAAGCAGGCTCCCTGCGGAGCAGAGAGCCCGATGTGGGCCTCGATCCCAGGACCCTGAGATCATGACCTGGGCCGAAAGCAGAGGCTTTAACCCACTGAGCCACCCAGGCGCCCGATTCTTATGTTTTAGATTTAGAATTGTATGTCTTTGAAATATTTTAATAAACCATTCCATAAAAACTTCAGACTGTTCTCTTTCCTTCTGGGTATACAGTTCCATTTCAGCTTATAAGAGAAGCTCCCTTTCTACCTCCCCAAAAATTCCTATCAGTCTCTGAATATCAACTTCCAGTTAAGCCAACTTCTAACCATAAAGCTTTTATAAAAAATCCTTTCAAATATCTTATTATCAATTTTCAGCCAGGACAAACAATAAGTATTCCTGATTAGCACTGAACCTCTTTTAAAAGTTTTTTCCCCCTTTATCTTTTAAAACAGAAGTATACCTACAGGTGACTCAAAATCAAAACCAATAATCTTTTTATCACTTAACCATGGATGCAAGAGGTATTCCAAAGAAGGTACAAAAGATGCAGTCCTCCCATGATCCAGGGCCACTCTCAAGGACAGCTAGAGAGAAATCAAGACAATTTCTGAGCTGGTAACAGTTGTTAGGACACAAATCTAGACAAACAGGAAAGCAATAGCCATCCCTGGGAGGGAAAGGAGCAATAACTACTGGGCACCCAAAAACCAAATTCAGAAGAGTCACAATTCACAGAACTAATTCTTACAAATGTTTTTCTCCTGCTAATTTGAATTTGAAAATGAAAGGTCAAAATGAAATGTAACCTTTCTCTGTAGACTGCACCCTACAGACAGTGATCTCCAAGAGCTGACTTTGATAAGAATTCTTATCCTTCACGGGCTTCTGCTGGTTTCCCAGGATCCCATTGTTAAACTAGTTAAACAAGGAGACCATTAGACTGATGTGGCTCCAGTGCCGTGGTGGCCTACATAAGCAAACCAAACTCTAAGTCTATAAATGCCTCAAGCTTATGAAATCAAAACAGAGAGGACAAGCAATCATGAGCAGCCAAATGGTCTTTAAGCCATTGCCAATCAATGATTTCCTTTCTTTGCGTCCACCTTTTCCCCATAAAAAATTTCTCTCCACCTCCCACCATTAAAGAGTTGCTCAACACTTTCCATTAGAGGCTGCCCAATTTGAATTGATTTTTGCCCAAATAATGTCTTAATAATTTTAGTATGTTTCAGTTTATTTTTTAATATTATCTGCAGGCTTTGGAGCAAATACCCTTCCTTGTCACCAGAATTGTAGGGCAGGAAAAATGATATCTTCCTGAGTTCTTGCCTGAGAACCCCAGTAATAAAAGATTAATAAAAGAAAAACAAACAGAAGTTTATTAACATATACATATCTCACACGTGTATATGGCCCAAGCCACCACTTTTTAAAAATTTTTTATTTATTTACTTACTTACTTACTTACTTATTTATTTTTTTCTAAGCCACCATCTTAAATACCATCTTGAGCTTAAGATAGAAGACGCTGAGGGAAGAGGGAAGAAGCCAGTTATGGGAGGTTACCAGGAAAAGCATGTTAAGGAGTTAGGTTCCTTACGTGGATTTTAGTCACTGTTTCTCCATAAAGCTTCTTGTGATTTAAAATTACCCTTGTCCTGCTGGCACCTAAGGGGAGACATCTTACAAATATAGGTTTCCTTTATAAATGTAAATTCCCCTTGCAGAGGATAACTTCTCCTCTATTTTCAGATCTTCTCCTGGGTCTGCTGTTTCTCGAGAATGATTAGCTCAAAATAATCCTTTATGCCCAAAAGGTATATTTTGAAGTGACGTATTCTGCTACTTCTCAATAGTAAGAAGTCAAAGGAGTCCGTCAACTCTTGAGAAACTTTTGTCATAAAAAATTAGAGAAATGACACAAGAAAGGTAGAAAACATGTGTAAAGATTAAGTTTATTCTGTATACTCACCAGTTGCCATTTATGGCCATGCAAGGTGTGCAAGGCGCAGCCCCAGAGGGAGCCTGTGTCACTAACTCTGCTCTGACTGAAGCCCTTAGAGGCATGTCATGTATGACGTGGCTCACTCTGTACTCTAAAACTACCTTTAAAGTGGGATGCTACTGGTGCCTGGGTGGTTCAGTTGGTTGGGCAACTGTCTTTGGCTTGGGTGGTGGTCCTGGAGTCCCAGGACGTGTTCCCCATCTAGGCATCCAGCTCCCTGCTCAGTGGGGAGTCTGCTTCTCCCTCTCCCCTTCCATGCTCTCTCTCTCTCTCTCAAATAAATACATAAAACCTTTAAAGAAAAAGAAGTGGGATGCTAGATAAATAAGAATATACAATGTAAGACACAGTATCCGCCCTCAAAGACCTTAAAATCTGATTAGGTAAATATGAGAAAGAAGCCCACTCCCCCCAACCACACACACCTAACAATATAAGATAGTGATTTTTAAGTGCCAAATTAAAAGTAAACAGACAGCAAAAACTATGGCTCTATAAAAGCAGGAGAGATCACTTCCAATTTGGGTGATCAGAAATGATTTCATGGAAGAGGCGAAACATAAATTGGACTGGGAAGGATGGTTGAAGTTAAACAAGAAGTTTGTAATGAAAGGGACATTTCAGGCGATGGAAAAAAGGTAAGCACAGGTTTGAGCCAGGGGTGATAAAGTTTGAGGAAAGGGACAATAAGTGAATTTGACTGAATGAGGAGTCTAAAAGAATAGTGGGAGTTCAGGTTGGAAGAGTGGGATGGAACAAGGTTGTGGATAACCTTTTGACTTCAGGATAAGGATTTTTGGAATATCCAGTTGGCATGTGGAACTATTCAAGTTATTGAAGAAAGAGAACGTCAGATAATATTTAAGTAATATTAATCTAGCAGTGATGTCTACAATTCATTCAAGCAAAGAGAAGCTAGAATAGCAAAATTGAATGTAGGACTTTGAGGGTCTAAACTATGGACCAGTCCTATAGGAAGAGGCAAGACAAGAAAGAATGAAATGAATCTAAATCTAAAGCATCTGTTCATCAGGGAGTCAGTATTTCAAGTGCAGATGCTGGCAGAACTGCTTCCAGAGTAGGAAAATCAGAGTGATTAAACATATTGAGGTCCTGTCACTAAAGGTCTAAAAAAAACAAACAAAAAATAAAGCCAGTTTGTTTTTGGTTATTTAGTTATTTTATTTTATTTTATTTATTTTTTATTTTTTATTTTATTTTTTTTAAAGATTTTTATTTATTCATTTGACACAGAGAGATTACAAGTAGGCAAAGAGGCAGGCAGAGAGAGAGGAGAGAGGAGGAAGCAGGCTCCCTGCCGAGCAGAGAGCCCGATGTGGGCCTCGATCCCAGGACCCTGGGATCATGACCTGAGCCGAAGGCAGCGGCTTTAACCCACTGAGCCACCCAGGCGCCCGGTTATTTAGTTATTTTAGCTATTTACTGTTTGTCACTGTCTATTCTTCCAAGAACCGGTGTTTGACTCCTATGGTTACAACTAAATATCTTACATGGATCAAAAAGGTTCTTTCTTAATAAATCAATACTTAGAAATTTTTCAGATTTTACATTAGAACTAATTATCATATGGAATATTATTGGGATAGGAAATATTTATCCTTTGAAAGAGGTGATGTTGGTATGAATGAATATTTTTAAATGAATGAAAAAGCACTCTTTATTCAGTGTGTTCTTTAAAATAAGTTAAAACTCTTCAAAGCTAGTTAAATTTTTTTAAGTATGGAGCCCAATGCAGGACTTCAACTCATGACCCTGAGATTGAGACCTGAGCTGAGATTGAGTCAGATGCTTAAGCAACTGAGCCACCCAACAACTTATTAATTAAATTTGCTATATTATGCTATATTTTTCATTAAATTTATTTAATTATATTATGCTATGTAGTTAATATAAATTTGCTATATTTTAAATTAAATTTACTGTATTATGGATTTTTAATGTCTTCCTTTTGGAAGTTCCACAGCTAATATATAGTCATAAGCATAAGAAATATTTTACTTACCCTACAATCATTTTAAGTTTCCTGGGCTAAATTCTTCCCTCAGATGCACATTTTATAACTCACCCCGAAGTGAATGGAAATTTAGCTAGACTATCTGAGGGCAAAATTTGGAATCACATTTGCAAAGATATTGACTTTTCCTGATTCATGTTTTATTGAGAAATTGGACATTTAAATTGGCTAGGATTATCTGTAATAAAGTATTTGAACTTGATGCCATTTAGACATATTGGGAAAAGAAGAAAAATAATGTTTTACTGCAAGTTGCTACTTTTCAGATTTTGACTTTCATTTCCCATGAAAAAAAAATATAAAACTGGGGAATTAAACACCTCCATATTTTTCCCTACTGAGCTTGAAAGTTAAAAAGCATTGCGATTGCATGAGTAAAATATTTTTTATAGCATACAATAACACTGGAGCTGCAGGAGACTGTCAGAAAAAGGGGAAGGACATAGAAGGGTGGAAGAGGAGCATGCATGTGAAATATTGGACTCAGGAATCCAGAATAAGTGAACCAAATAGTTTTAAGATTAACTCACATCATTTCATCTCTATGTTCGCATTGTGCGATCATGACAAAGATTCATATGGTTCTGGTTTTTTTGGTGTTGACCTTAATTATCTTGGCTAAATATTAGAGGAATGCAGTGTACCCAGACAAAACTCAGTCCTGTGTAGACAGAATTCTGCAAGGGATCAGCTTCTTGTGCCTTTGCCCTCTCTGGGCACCAGACTTTTGATGGCAAAGCACAGAGAGAAGTCATTCGGTTCTACTATTGATACTTAGTTAATTTTTGTTTTTTGTTTTTTGTTTTTTTAAAGATTTTATTTATTTATTTGACACAGAGAGATCACAAGTAGGCAGAGAGGCAGGCAGAGAAAGAGGAGGAAGCAGGCTCCCTGCCAAGCAGAGAGCCCGATGTGGGCCTCGATCCCAGGACCCTGAGATCATGACCTGAGCTGAAGGCAGAGGCTTTAACCCACTGAGCCACCCAGGCGCCCGATACTTAGTTAATTTTGGAAGAACTTTTTCAGTTCTTAATGAAAGATTTGTTTAAGATGATTGCGCCCATCCCTTTAAGGAGAACAACCTGCAGTTTATTCCTCACACCAATTTATAATTTGCTATGTGCACAATTTACTACATGTACTATCTACATGTGTTGGGTGTCAGTATTTGTGCCGTGTCTCCCCATTTCCCAACCTTGCGTGTAAAGAATCACTTCTGGCCTTGAGAATCCTCTTCTGTGTCTACCATGTTTAATATGTCCCCACAATTGTTCTTCCAGGTTAAAACGTCGTATCAAGTTGTACCTTCAGGAACCTTGCTGCCAGGGTTCATATTTGCTTATGGATTTCCTCAAACATTTTGTCCATAGATTATCAACTGTCATCAACTGATGTCTAGAAAAGGCTTTCTTTTCTCCTGTGAGCTTGGCAAGATGATTTGTGTGTTTGTGCAAGACCATAGCACTCTGTCTCTAAGGTGACTGCTCCATATCTCTGTTCCTTTCCTATTAGAAATATACATGCTCGTGTGACAGAAATGCTGTTAAAGCCTCCTTGTAAGAAACACTTTATTTCTCCACAAATTCACTCGGCTTCCAACTGGGCAAAAACACAGGTTGCATGGAACAACCTTCGAAATGCTTTACATAGACTCCTTTTCTCTTTTTCCCACCCCGAAGCAGTAGTATTGGCTACTACGTTATTTTCACACGCTGTTGAATTTGCGAAGTCTCATCGTTTGTATTGCTTATTCTTTGAGCTTGACACATTATGAGTTCTATAAACTCTTCTTGCAGGAGTCTATCTCTATCTCAAAGATTTATCTTTTAAATAGATAACATGTAATTTGAGTTAAAAATTGAAGACCTTCTTAAAACCAAAGTTTTAAGTAAAGGGGGAGTATAATCAAGGACTTCAAACTGTTAAAATTAATACCCTTTAACTTCTGGAAGGTTTATTTCCTCCCCAATTGGGAGACGCAAGTGGTCTATGAGCCCAGAGAAGAACTGTTTCCTACAAATTCTCATTGGAAAATTTTAGTATCCTGCTTATCTCTGTGGAAGCATCCTTGTCCTATAGCCAGCATCATGCAGATATTAAAGACATTCTTCTTGTCCTGGAAGGATGATCGGGGCTGCCACATGCCATGGTGCAGATTAATAGACTTACTTCTGGGTTTAGAGCAAAACTAAAAGGCTTGGTGAAAAACACCAGAGTACAGCAATGAAACGTAGTGCTAATCCAAGGTCATAATAACAATAACAATAATTTCTGTTGATTTTGAACCTATTTTGTGTCCAGGGCTGTGCAAAGTTGGCAGGGTGATCCTCGCTGTAGTTGTAGAGTGACTATTAACCTTCCCTATGGTCTCACGCTGATACTTCTCAGCTCCGTGACTCACACTCATACTCTCGATTCCCAAATCCTTGCTGTTTCCATGGCTCCCTGTCACTCCAGCAGAGACTGGGAAGCACTCCTAACAGAAAGGAGTTCCCCATGGTGGAAACAAAGGATGGAGAGACTATTTTGGCAGTTGTGTCTGGGGAAGAGATTTCCAGAAGCTATTTTTGTGGGTAGCCTATATAATTTACCACAGACTCTAATATGGTCTCTGTGTTTTTTTTTAAAAACTCATTTTGCTTCCTTCTGGCCTAAGATTCTTTATGGTGAAATTTTGCAGAAACGTTCAGAACTGATGATTTGAAGAATCAGCATGATGCCAATTTTTTTTTTCACAGCTGGATAGTGGCCTTCAATAAAGAGAGACTTATAATAACTGAATTCCTCAGACAAGGAGAACAGCAGGGCAAAGGCTGGCCGGATTATAATTCACGGAAGAAACATTTGACCCAATGGTATAAGCAGATCTGTTATTTTTGCCATATTTGATTATTTAAAATTTTTTGGTATCTTTTCTCCAGAGAATATACCTGTCACATAGCCAGAAGTCTTCCAATTTGGTTTTCCCATATGTTGACAAGTTTCTTATAACAATAGGTTTAAGTTACCTTCAAGGCAAGCAGTACTGGTAACTTTCAGAATAATATATTGTTTCTTATTTCTGTCATGTATACAGCTAAAATCCTTCCAAATTAGGTTTGGATAAAAAAGCTTAAGAGCTATACACCCACGTTAGTACAGAAAATTTTGTTGGTGTGTTAGAAATAAATGACATTAATATACTGTGGCCTAATTACAAAGACTTTTTAAAACACTGAAAAATAATGTTAATGAACATTACTGTCTTGAATTCACCCGTTGGACTAAATAAAAAACAATATTCTTCGTTCATATGTAAAATATATTAATGTAGTCCTTGGTTACAATTGGAAACAACTGAGAGAAATTTTAATAATAATGATTGCCAGTGTTAATTTGCTATGATCTCCCATTCAGCCTGAGAGGATGGAGTTAGAAGATTACCTTTCTGGTGATGAAGTACTATGTGAAACTTCAAGCTGTCGAACATAAGAAAGAAATGGTAGAGAAGAGGCCATATGGAGACCCAGATTCAGTGGGAATGACATCACTGGTTGTGTATGTGCCCCTTCTGATAGAGAGGTCACCAAGACATCAGCACTCAACTGTGATGTTCATTTGAAATAACATTTTCTAAGGAAAAGGATGGTTTGTGCCTCTCTGTGCTAAATAATTAGTATTAAAATAATTATTATTTTACTCTCTATATAGTTTCAGAGAGTTTATAGTAAATGATTACTTTAAGATTTCTCCTGACTCATTTTGAATGGTATGCTATGAGGGTGCCCCCCAACCCACTGCCCCTTTCATAATATTTCAGCTCTGAAATCACCATTTTATTTCAATAAGGGAAAAGGAAAACCCATAAAACAAATTGTGAGGTTCTGACAAACATGGGAGCATTGGTATTGGTTTTTGGTTAATTACTGATTCTTCTTAAAATTATCACTTCTGTGGATTAGAAATGTGTGGATGAGCTAGGCTGTAGTTTTAAATAGGCCAAGCTTCAAAATATGTATCAGGTTCAGGGCAACTTTCTATAAAAGCAGTGTCTTATGTTATAGTCACTCTCTGCAGAGGAAATGTCCTTGAAGAATCACGGGACTTGGTCTTCTCTTCAACACAGTTGATTGAACCCAACTGGAGCATCTGACAACAGCGTTAGTATTTTATGGATTTTGGCCAAATTTTCTGCCCGGTTCCAGAGGAGGAGTTGGTTGGAGCACTGGGAGGGGAGATGAGAGAGGAAAAGAAAGAGAGATAAGTGGAGGGACGGTTGTTTCCTCCTCTCCTAAAGTCTCATGGGAAGTGTAACTGGAAAGTGAACCAGACTGAATCAGCAGGAGACAGAATCAAGAATATAAGAACAGCCAGTCCTGGATTTGAATTACCTCCAGCACTTCATGGATGTGTGAAATTGACTTATGATTGATCACTTTGCTGGGATTCAGTTTCCTGGTGTGTAAAATGGGGCTAATAAAATTTACTTTGCCAGACTGTTATGGTAGGACTGTTAGGGCTTTAAGATAATGGATACCAAGAACTTAGTCTCATTTCTGGTATTTAGTAGCCTCAATGCATGGAAACCATTATCCTTGGTTTCCTTGTCTTAGTTTCCTTCAGTTCCCTGCTACCCTTCCACACGCTGCTCCATGAACAGCATTGACTTTTGAGGCCAAGACAACTGATTTATCCTTTTTTACAACATTACTCACTCTAGTCCCAACAGCTTCTAGATTTTTTCACGGTATTTGTTGTTATTGTTTGTTTTTTATAATCTCTACACCTATGTGGTACTCAAACTCATGACCCCAAGATTAAGTGTTGCGTGCTCTACTGACTGAGCCAGCCAGGTGCCCCTAGGTTTTTTCTAATTAAAGGATTTTATGATTATGTTCTGGTACTGCATACAAGTCTTTGGTATCATCACTTAAAACCAAGAGATTAAGGAAAATTAAATATGCAGACTTTTTCAGGTTTCAGGGCCATCTTTTCATGGTGCTGTTGCTCTTGCAGAATCATTGCTAAGGAGAAATGATTTTAGAGCAAGAATCCAGCAACCACACTATGCATTTTATTTTCAGGAACTTTTTTTTTTTTTTCGAGTCACACCAAGTAAATCTTTATTCCTTTCTTCTCAGGAAACTTGGTTTCATATTCATTCACTGCAAAATCCTTCTGACTCTAAAGAAACCAAAGACAACCCTCAGTAGTCATGTTGTGCTGTTGTTGTTGTTGTTTTCCTATCAGACTTTTATTCTATCATGGCAGTTGGAAACAGTCATTAATAACCAAGACACGATCAAAAGAATTCTGGTAAAATAATTAATTAATATAGAATCATCATTCAAGTCTTTCCTTGTAATGAAAAACAAGGCTTGCACCAGCACACAAGTTAGAATTCAGTAAGTATAGTTTACTTTAGGCATATCACTGAAAAATATTTCCTCCTGAAGTAAATTTGAAAATAAGGAGAAATGTTTTTAGAGTCATTTCTCTTGCACCAAAATAGTGCATATTTTCTAGAATAAGTAAATCAGGTGCATGGTAGTACTTTGATGTCAATATTTTGATTTTCTTACTTATTTTTTAAAGACTGGGTTTAAACTCATGATATAAAGCAGACTTTTAATTTCCCGTTTTTCAAAGATAATATTGAAAGGTCACTTTCTAGCTTTTAAAGTTCTAAGAAGTGACTCATTGTACAACTACTGTCTTACAGGCTTCAAAATCAAATTTCCGGTCAATATTATGCATTTTGGTTTGGCAAACATGTATCCTTTTTTGTGTGTTTTAATAGAGATTATTATTAAGAGCTTTTTATTACTGGTTTCCATCTTTTAGGCAGATCTTCTGAACATCCCCATCATATAGGTAAAAAGAACATTGTAGTCTTTGATGAAATCTGCTATTAGTGCCAGTTGTAACAAAATCTCTGACAGAGATTCATAACAGATCTGGAAAGTTTCTCATTTTATTACTTTCAGACTTATCTTTACATTTATTTACTTATTTTTTTTACTATTTATTAATAAAGATACGTACATTCAGAAAGATGGGCATTCTCAAGCTGACAGCTTTGCTCCCCAGAAACATAGCACGCAACAAAAAGGGAGATATGCAAAACAAGGTTCATCAGTGAATGAGGGTTGTGTAAGACCAAAACCAGAAAACATTTCTTTTCTCTCTAATGATCAAAAGCTATGGAAACTTCTGTGCCCAAACAGACATGGCAGAGCATTTGACTGAAAAGCCAGTGTGGCTTAAGGGCCAGAACTGAAAGGCTGTGTGTCTGACAAAGGACTGAGGGCTCTGGGGAAAATGCCATGGCCACCCTCTGGATTGCAATCTGGTTCCAGCTGGGCCCAGGGGACCTGGTCTGGCTTGGGTGTAGCACTGGTTTAAAGGACCCCAGGAAAACCAACTTAGTCCAGATTCTTTGGGGGCACTAGTGAAATTTAGGCATATCATTCATACACTAGTTTGAAAATCTCACATTAGCCTCAGAATTGACTTTTAGTCAAGAAATATTTACTGAACTCCTATTATGTATTTCAAGGTCATCTTATTTCAAATTCCATTAAAATAAACTGTATTTATATATTTATTTATTTACTTTCTTACTTACTTAAAACCATGACCTGAGCAAAACCAAGAGTCTGACGCTTAACTGACTGAGCCACTCAGGTGCCCCAAACTGTATTTATTTATTGATTCATTTCTCCCCTCCGGTTAGACAGTATTTTCAATGGTGGGTCAAAGGGATGGAAACTCAGAGAATAATTAAGGCATCGTTCTTCTCACCCCTGATAAAGCTACCCTTACATTTTTCAAAAAGAGGATAATTTATTCTGTTCTTTAAAATCTCCAAATATTGTTATTATAGGATTTTAATACAATTCTTCTACTTAAATTGGGAGTTATTTTCCTTCCAAGGCTTTTCTTAGTCAAGAAATAGAAATATAATTTCCATGATGTGTGTGTGTGTGTTGCTAAAAACAAGACAACAGGCTCAAAATGGAGTCACTTATGCTAAGCTCCATGTTACCAAACTGAGATTCAACTTAATTACTTTTGGCTCTTGTAGAAATGTAATTTCAAACCAGTCAATCCGGAGTTGCCTGATGAGCACTAGATAGGTAATCTGCCAGATGGACACCTGCCATCACCTAAAAGAAAGTAACCTTGCAACAGCCAGTCTGCTTTTTTGTTGAGTATAATTTCCTTGTTCCTGCTTTCTTCTGTCTAAAAGTCTTTCATTTAGTACAGCTTCTCAAAGCTCTTTTCTCTTTGCCAGATTGCATGCTGCCGCATTCATGGATTGTTGAATGCAGCCAATAAAATCTTTAAAAGTTATTTAGTTGAATTTTATTTTTTTTAACACTGTGGTCTTTAATGTTGTCAGAATTACTATTATTATTTTTAATGGTTTATAAGCAACATCAAATGTTTATAGGACCATCAAATGAATTCCAAAAGACTCAGAGTAGAAAATTATCAAGACTATCAAGAGAAATGAATAGAAAGCTCCTAGCTTGTCTTAAAGGAGAAAATAGCTTTTTAAAATTTCTTCTGAGCAGTACCAAACTTTATTAAAATCACAGAAAAACAAGACTTCTGTTGTTCATTGCTGTGATACAGGATTTTATTGTTAGGGCGTTTCCTCCCATCTCCCCCACCTGGCCTGCTTATGTCTGGTGATCTATGACAGGTCTGGTGATTTCCAAGTAAGAGAGAACTCAGGAACGGTGTATCTTGGAAAGTGTAAGAACTTTCCCTGGGTTACAGCATCATCCAAAAACTAGTTTCTGCTGGATTTAAATATTAAATTGTCCGCGACAAATTTTGAATTAACTTAAAACGGATTAGTTGCAGACTGTGTACATCCCCTTTCCCTGTACGTTAATCACCATACTTACTGATCCCCTATGAATTCAAATCCGTGAAACAAGCATTGCTAAAAAAAAAAAAGTCGCATAACTTAGATGTGAGAAGCACCCAAATTTCCTAGTCCTCAGGGATGGCTTTCAGTGGCCTGGCAATAAGAATACTTTCAGAGTCTGGAATTCCGTAAAATTGCTTTGGAGGATGCCCCCAGCTGTGTCACGGCCCATTTCGTTTTGCATCTAAAAAGAGTAAAATTCCCGACCAGGAGTACTGCTCGCTCGGCCGGGCCAAACCCGGAGCGCGACAAGGGCGGGTCCGTAAGCCGCCCGCCGGGCGCGGGGCCGCAGGCGGGTCCTCTCCTCCGGGTTTGAGGCCCGGTGGTCAGCTCCGCTCCGGGTACCGCGCCCAGCGCGGGTCCGAGCCGCCAACTTCGGGCCAATCAGCGCGCGCGTCTCCGAGACCGCAGCGCCCCGGCCCGCGCCCCCCGCGCCCCCGCGGCAGCAATGGCAGCGGCGGCCGCCGCGGCTCCGGGCTGAGCCAGACCCGGGACTAGGAGGGGCTGAGCCGCGGGGGATCCTGGAATCGGCGGGGAGGTGGGGATTCTGGGAGGAAAACTCCATTTCCTCCTTCCCCGCCGGCCTCTCCCCTCCACCCGGCACCCCAAATTTCGATGTGTTGCCGCCCGGGCGCGGAGAGCTGGTGCTGAGCGAGGCGGCGGCGGCCGCGGCCGGGAAAATGCTGGGCATGTACGTGCCGGACAGGTTCTCCCTGAAGTCCTCCCGGGTTCAGGACGGGATGGGGCTCTACACGGCCCGCAGAGTGAGAAAGGTGGGTGACCCGGGGGCAGCCTGCGCGCCCCTGCTCCTGCCGCGCTCTGGGCGCCTCCCGGGGTCGCCCCTCCGCCGGGCCGGGGGCTCCACGGGCGTCGCTGCCGTCGCCCTTCGCCGGTCTCGGCCGGGGGCGCGGCGGGCAGTCCGGGGCTGGCAGGGCGGCCTTCGCCTCTCCGCGCCTCCCGAGCGGGTTGCGCCACGTAAGTGCCTGCGGGGCGCGCTCCGCTGCCGGCCGCTCCAGGGGCGGAACTGCGGCGGGCCGCCCTGCGGCAAGATGTCTCTCTCTCTCCCGCAGGAAGTGAGTCCGGTGGAGCCTCCCTCTTCCCCGGTCCGGGAAGTGAGCGGCGTCTTTGCGTTGGCCGTGCCGCGCGTGGGCGGGCGTCTCCCCAGGCGCGCACGCAGCCCCGCCGCCGCTTTTCTTCCTCGAGGACGAGGCAGTGTGGCCAGAAGCGCCTCGCTCTCCCTGCAGGGATTGGAGGCGGCGCCCGGAGCGCAGTTCCACACAGGCCTTAGCGTCGCAGTCAGGCACGCAGAACTGCTTTCCCTCCTTTCAAAGTGTGCTCTGCGGGTCCTGGGAGGTGCCCATGAGACAGGCTTAGAAGCTCTCGTCTTTCTTCTCTGCCGTAGGGTTTTCTCCGGCTAGATCTCTCCTTCCAGAAATTTAGCGGCAAATGAGTAAGGCAGGCACATTGCACTGTACAGACGGGACCGGCCTGGAAAGGTTGGATGTTGAAAGCAAAGGCCTAGGAGGAGCGATTGCTGGAAAATTCCAGACCTTTGAAGTTGATGAGACCTGTGTTACAGCTGTGTCACAGGATATGTAAAACCTGGAACCACGAAGGCAGTGGTGAAATGCTCAGGATAGTGAGAGGCAACGTTTATTGAGCAGATACTTTGCGCCAAGGCCAGTAGTTGGAACTTGACCTGCATTAGTAACCTCACCTGCGCAAGCCCTTGAGAACAGTAATCCTCCTGTCAGCAATGAAAAAAGAGAAGTGCTGCGAGGTTAAATTTCCTGCCGAGCTAGTGAGTTAGGCTTCAGAACTGTGACTTCTGGTTCCAAAGCGAGCTAGTGAGTTAGGCTTCAGAACTGTGACTTCTGGTTCCAAAGCTCGTGTTCTTTTCAGATCTATCCCTGCTGGTACTCCCTCCCCAGGTCCTCCCCCCCCCC